>JAHLJT010004567.1:201322372-201340860 GCA_031308135.1 Acheta domesticus | reverse complement strand
CCGAATGTAATATTTCAGGCGACCGCCGGCCGGTGATTCGAAGACCGCCCGCGATTCGGGTGTTGGCGATGGAGGTGGAGGTGGAGGCGGTCGTGGTGGTGGCGGTGACGGCGGAAACGGTGGTGGTGCTGGTGTTGGTACTGGTGGTGGTGTTGATGGTGTTGGTGTTGGTGGCGGTGGCGGTGGTGACGGTGGTGGTGATGGTGACGGTGGCGTTAGCAGTGCGGTGGCAGTGGTAGGAGCGGCTGTAGTGTCAACGGCAAAGGTAGTGGAAGTGACAGAAGCAACAGCAATGGCAGTAGTAATTGCACACGCACTAGCACTGGTAATGACAGTGGAAGTGGGAAGTGGCAGTGGCTGTGCAGTGGCACTGGGACTGGCAATGAGAGTGGAAGTGGGAGATGCACTGGTAATGACAGTGAGGTGGGAGTGGGCGGCGGCAGAGACAGAGGCGGAGGCAAAGAGGAGGCGAAACGGGACGGCGGGGCGTCCTCTGCGAGGGTCAAAGCCGCCCGCGCGGCGACCGGAAGTTCCGGCGCGGTGGCGCGCCGGGGTGGACGGCCAATCGCGGGGCGCGCCGTGCGACGCGTGACGGAGCGGCCCTGGCCCGGAACGGCCCGGCGCGGCGCGGCCGCGCGACGCATACATTACGCGCGGCGCGGAGTTTGGGCTGCGGCGGCGCTCCTGCTGGCTCAGCACAAGTTGGCGATGTGCCGTGGAATGGATGGGATGAGATGAGTTGGAATGAAGTGGGATGGTGTGGGATGGGATGGGATGGGGATGGGGATGGGGATGGGGATGGTGTGGGGTGGGGGTGGGATGGGATGGGGTGGGATGAAATGAGATGGGATGCGATTGGATGGGATGGATGGGTTGGGATGGGATGGAGTGGGATGGGATAGGATGAGATAGGATGAGATTGGATGGGATGGGATGGGGTGGGGTGGGATGGAATTGGATGGGGTGAGATGGAATGGGATGGGGTGGGGTGGGTGGTATGGGGGTGGGGTGGGTTGTATGGAGGTGGGGTGGGTGGGACGGGGGTGGGGTGGGTGGGATGGGGGTGGGGTGGGGTGGGGCTGGGTGGGTGGGACGGGGGTGGGGTGGGTGGATGGGGTGGGGTGGGGTGGGGTGGGTGGGTGGGGTGGTGTAGGGGTGGGGTGGGGTTGGTGGGATGGGATAAGATGGAGTGGAATGGGGTGGGATGGGATAAGGTGGAGTGGAATGGGGTGGGATGGGAAGCGATGAGATGGAACGAGATAGAATGAGATTGGATTGGATTGGATTGGATTGGATGGAAGTGGAAGGAATGGGCTGGGAAGGAATGCGTGGGAAAGAGTTGCGAAGGGATTGGGTGGTAGGGGAAGGGATAGATTAGCAAGGGATGGAATGGGATAGGATGGGGTGAAAAAGAAGCAGAGGAAGGTGAGGGGATAGTGTGAGATGAGGTACTGGAAAATGGGAATGAAATTTAAAGAGGTCACTCTGACGAGAGGCTGGTTTAGATGGAAAGGATACGATTGGATGCAATGGAATAAAATAAGTTAAAATGAGTTACAATGGATTGAAGCGATTTGGGATGGTGTCAAAATTGTTGTTAGTGTTGAGATAGGACAGAAATATCATGAGATGGAAAGTATGGAATATTATATAACGGAGATGTACAACATTATGTTCATTTTTGAAAGATTTGAGATAGCGGTCAGAAATACTACAAAATATTTAATTACCAGCATGATCTAACATGAGATAGTAGTTCTAACATGAGATTTGACCATCTCCACATAGCACATACGACAGACGAATCAATGTGGAAAGGTAAAGTTGATTAAACGAGATTGATCGAAGGAAAGGCTGGTTTGATATAGAGTTGTCATATAGGAATGGAAGGCGATTCAACATTGATAAAGGCAGAGGAATTCTTGCAGGAGCTACCTGGGAGAGTCCTATTCGAAAGAATGGAAGCTGCTACAAATGTAGTGTTCTATGTCTTCCTTATTTTGTTTTCTTAATTTGTAAGCAGTGATGTGCTAGAACAAATGATTTACAATATTAAACAAAGAATAGTTCTAGAGTATAAATGTAGACACAGCATTAAATACGGAGCACGTCTCAATCTGCTCAATACCTTAATAGTAGTTTATGCAATTAGTTTATAATTTTAAGCTTTATTGCATGAGTACGTTTTGAAAACGAAAGACGTTAGGAGCGAGTTTTCAAATTTGTACGAATGCAATAAAGCAACATATAGTTGCATACGCTATTTTTTGTGTGATAGCATTATACATTTATAAGAGAATGAAACTTAAATTTGCGAAGAACTTTCCTGTGATGTCTCGGGTATTGACATCTATGCGAGAAAACTGTGGTCGGCTGTTCTGTTTACCTCTATCTCCCCCTAATTCTCTCGCTGCGATTGGCTGAAAGTGTGATGACGCAATCAATCAAGCCGTAAAATCTAATACGTCATCATTTGTGTCATAAAACGGTCGATTATGAACGATTTCTTTGCAGCAGAAAAGGTCGTTTATAATGCTGGAATACAAAAAACATAATTTAATTATTCTTCTTTTTCTTCTTTGGGTCATCTAGGGACCACGCACCAATTCATTGCTTCTTCCTTTGTCCTTCTTTCTTCTTCCTCCAGTACTCTTTCATCTTCTCGCTGTGTATCACTTTTCTCTCCTCGAACCATTTTGATCCTGTCTTCTTTTCCTTCCTGCCCTGGAATCCTTCCATTTCTAACACTTTCTTCTTAAACATCTCTCTTTCTGCTGCTTCTCTTTCACTTGTTTCTTTCTAAATCTTTCCTAACTTCTTTAATCCAGACTACTGTCGACTTCTTGTTCCAAAAGTAGTTAAAAATCTGCTTAGTTAATCTGTTGTCGTCCATTCTTTATAAATGTTGAAAAAATAGCACTCACCTCATCCGTAATTTAATTCACTGTATTGACTTTTTTTGCATTTCTTACGGTTCACTTAATACGTAGGGCTTTAAGCCAGTAACTTGAACTGTACGAAAATTACTGTCCAGAGAAAAAAGTAGAAGATACTATGAATACTATGTCCTTTTCTGTTCTCCTCTACTTCTTTATGTGGCGTTAGATGAACATTTATGAATATTTCATTTATAATCACATTGTAAAGAGACAAATATATTGAAACTATATTTCAAACGATTTCTTGAACTTCTCTGTGGAAAACAATTTGAGAATATGTGACGACTGGTGTCTTTTAGTTACACTGAATCATTCTCTTTAAAACTTCGTTTGAAAATTTTTCCTCTGGGAGTTCTTAAATTAGAATGGTTTTGCAGCAGTCCAGTTTGGTCATAATCACAGCTATAAAGATGTGAAAGTCTTATTTACCCCCTATCGTGAGTTTGCGTGAATTCTGAAATAAAACCTTTCCTGTGACTGTTGTTTCAAGAGCACGCAATGGCTCTCATAAAACAAATGAAGAAATTGGGTACGAACTTTGTGAATTTAACTGAAAAGTCAGTAACCAAATTCATATTATCCACAAAATATTAATATTACCACAGTAATCGCGAATAATATTAAATCATTTAGAAAATTCATTTTCATAACATTTCATGATAAATATAATTTGCGCGAAGGTGTGACCGAGGTAAACAGAGTGGCAAAGGAGATATTTGGTGTCAGAATAGAAAATGAGTAGGTAGGCAGGGTTGGGCTTTTGCCCAACCTTGAAAAATGAAATTCAGATACTTGAAAAATATATTTGAAAAATGTATTTCAGATACAAAATACAAAATACTTCGCCGAAAGTATTTTAGATACCAAATACAAAATACTTTCACAGAAGTATTTTAGATACAAAATACAAAATAGTATTTTAAAATACTTTCAAAAATACAAAATACAATCAACGGTGTTTTACACATAATAACTTCTAACTTATTTTTTTCTCTTTTCAACAATTATTCACGTTCAATAGAAGATCACATCTCATTAAAAATGTTATTATTAAAAATGTATAACATTCTTTATACCAAAATGTTTCAAATGAAATTTTCAACGCATTTCAGGTATCCGTATGGAGTCATCCATAAATTACGTATCGCTAAAGGGGGAGGGAGGGGGTCTGAGGCAGCGTTACGCTGCTTTACATAGAGATAGGGAAGTGCGTTATAAGTGGGGGACGGGTATTGAAAATATTCGAAATTTGCGTTACGTAATTTATGGACGGCACCTATCATTTGTGATGTATGTTCATATTTTAAGTCTGAAAGGCATCTTGTCAATGCTAAGAGCCGCAAGAATACTTGGAGTTTAAAGATCACACCATGAGTTTCTTGGGAGGTGATAGTTTGGGACAAATATTGCAGGTTATAGACTTAAAATATGAACAGTATGTGGCAATTCCGAAAAGCAAGCCGAGACCGAAGGAAATAGAAAACTAATATGGGAAAGTAGGTGCCATTCTGTAGCACCACTAGTTAGGTTTTTAAATACGCATTTTAGGTGCCTAAAATAGGTTCTTTCAGCATCTGCTAGGCTTTTTAAATGGTAGAATAGACACTAATAAACTCGAAACTTACAAGAAAACTCACTTTTTGATCATTTATTATATTTCTCAAAGATAAGAACATAAATCGATATTACGTAGAATCAGTATTGAACATTTTGCGACAATACTATCTATGAACAAGTTTGTGTATAGTTAGAATTATTCCTACCGTATTTTACCTCACAATAAATTACTAATACATTCTCCAAGTTTTCAAGAGAAAATTAATGTTTCTCATCGGTCAAGATCACTTTGCATTCGGGGAAATTCATCGCTTTATCTTAGAAACGGAGGCAGCATCTCCACGAAGTCAGGAAGTAGTGGCATGGAGACTTTATCGCTAGATCCTTGTCTGGTATATTCATTTCTCGCTCTCTTACAGGTGACAAAATGAGACAAGGGGATAAAAAGGTACAAGAGGACGAATGCAATTTAGGTAACTTAAAATTAATATCATCCTTGTCTGTTGTGAAGACACAGAAGAAGAAAGTAAAGAAGCCATAGACAAAAAAGAATAGGCAAATTAGTCTCATTTTAGTTTTTTAAACGTAGAATAGGCACAAACTAGGCATTATTGTTGAAATAGGCTCTTTTAGGCGCTATAAAATCGACGGGTTTTAGTTCAAATAAACCTAAAACGTATATATAAAGCTTCTTTTAGTACAAGGTACCCTGGAAAAAATAGATTTTTACCTAAATATACCATCACGAAATATCAGCTCTTAAAAACACCGCAAGCACAAGTTTTTAATCACTGCGCACAACCACAGGGCCACGAGGCACACACAACGGATTCTGGCACACGGAACCTGCTCTCCGAGAAATTGATTCGGAGCTCACGATTACAGCCCCGTTGTAAGAAATATATCTTACACACTGATTACAGCGCTCCTCGGGTTATCTCCGGTTGATCCGACGGGGGAAAAACGTAATCGGAGGAACCGGAGGTCCGGTTCCACTCGTCCACATGGCAGGTCCCTCTCCATTTACTGGCCCAATCAATGTTTGTGACGGATTAATAAAAAGTATTTTTGTATTTTGAAAATACAAAATACTATCAGAAAGTATCCTGAAAACGCCTGGTTCGAAATAATCAGTTCAAATCAGCAATTCGGGCTGATTTAAAATTTGCAGCTGTAGTCGTTTCAAACAAATTTATTGAGCATGCTAAGCTGGATTCAATTTTTCAATAGCAAATGTATCGTGCGATGTGGTAACAATATTAAGATACAAGACATTTGTGACACAAGTGTAAGTTAGATGTTAATGTAATACGGTTGTTGTAAAAATAAAATAACTTGTTTCACGCAAAACAAAATAAAGTTTTTGAAGAAAAATCGGAGAAATGTTCCTAAAAACTGAAAATTACAATAATTATCGGATAAAAATATTACATTAAAGTTAATGTTACATTTCTAATATTTGTAATGTGAATACTTCTTCCATAAATCCAGAAGAATCGTTGACTTAGTTCTGGAACGTGCAACATATAAATTTTCCATACAACGATAGTACTTTGGTCACTAATGACCTAATCGTTGATGCGACCTTAAATAACAAACAAAAAAAGGTAGTATTTGTAGCACATCTACAAATTAACCCACAAACATCCTCGCTGGAGCGACAGGGTCGTGGGTTGGGCGGAAGTAGTTTTGTGAAGAGCCAAAAACCGCGCAGGAAGCTGGCCGTCGTATCGCCGCGACCATGGCCCGCGTTCCGGTCGGCTATCTCTCTGTTGATGGCAGTGAATCCTGTGTTGGGGGCGGAGGAGGCGGGCGCGGGGAAAGGGGTTTCGGGGAGGCGGAGGCAGAAGCAGCATGGCGGCGGATGAGGCAGGGGAACGGGCGGATGTGTGTACTAATAGGCGAACTGAGGCTTATTGATCGATTGATTAATTGTTAGTGATTCAGGGCGCGTCAACTACTGAGGGCATTAGTCCTGTAAGTATAGTGCATGGTTTTTCATCGGGAGATGGCGGCGATCTTTCCTCGCTGGATGGCGATATCCGGCGCCGACCTATCGTCGGCTAGCCGGGTTTTCCCACAGCCAGGTATCTCCCACCAGTGGGGCACCGCCCCAGCCGGGACAAGCTCTAAACCGCCGACCGGTCTTCCGGAGTCAGTGGTAGTATAGGGCATGTTTATACAGATTTCTACTTGTATTTCAGTAAGGGGTGACGATAGGACAAGGAAGGAAACATCGCGCGGTCCGTGGCCCGTTTGAGTACTAAAGTACTGCTCAGGCATTTGCATGATGTTGATCGGAGAAAGCACGGAAAAACTCCCGATGAGAGCAGCCGGCCGCTACAATTCTCCTTCAGAGAGCCACTGAATTCGACCTAGCTGACAAGCTGGTGAAGGAAATCCTTCCGCCGACGGGACTCGAACCTAGGACCTCCCGGTCAGAGGTACTGCAGTGACCAGTTGAAGCACTGAGCCACCTCTCCTGGTGCAAAGAATGAGGCGGACGAACGGGCGGATGTGTGAACAAATAGGACGAACTGAGGCAGATGGCGAGTGATGGGATGGACTAGTTGGAGGTGGAAGGGAGGGGAGAGGCTGGGGGCGAGACGGAGGCGAGGAAGAGAACAGACGGGGAAGTAAACGGTAGCGAAAGCATAAGCGTGGCGAAAGCATAAGAATGTGGCAGGGGGAGGGAACGCAAGATCCAGAAATTGGAGGGAGGGACAATGGTGACGTATAGGTCTGGGACGAAGACAGCGGCAGGGGTAGAGAGATGCGAGTCCAAGAAGGAAAGGGGGCGGGGTGGTGTCGCAAGATGGGCGAAGGCGGGGATGACATCCACGGTGGCGATGGAGGCGGCGGTCATGAAGAAATGGGGGGTGAGGATGACTGTTAAGGAGAGGACGGGGGCGAGGATAATGTAGGAGAAGAGGAAGGTGCTGAGGTCGAGGAGACGGTGGTCAGACAGTGATGAGGATGGAGGTGGGGGCGGTGATGATCAGGCAGAGGGATCAAGGAAGGCGCAGCAGATATCCATGGTGAGGGAGGGGATGGTGGTGAGGGGGAAATGGAAGGTGGAGATGGGGGTAAGAGGGAAGGTGCAGCTAGGTCCTGTGCAGGGGGGGGGTAATAGGCGACGGGGACAGGCGTGAGGGAGAGGTGAGGGCGGGAGACGGTGGGACGGAGTGGGTGGATGCGTGCTGTATGTGCCACGGGGATGGGAGGGCGATGAGACGTAAGCGGTATGATGGCGGACGCTGTCGGGAACGTTGATGGTGGACGCGGGCAAGGAAGAGATAGCGGAGACGTTGGTAGGATGCAGGCGGAAGGAAGAGAAGGCGAGGGCCGGAGGCTGGTGCTAGGATGCAGGCGGAGGCAAGAGAAGGCGAGAGCGGAGGCGGTGCTAGGATGCAAGCGGAGGAAGAGAAGGCGAGGGCGGAGGCGGTGCTAGGATGCAGGCGGAGGAAGAGAAGGCGAGGCGGAGGCGGTGCTAGGATGCAGGCGGAGGAAGAGAAGGAGTTCCCTTACATTCCTTTACGCGGCAGAAGAGGGCAAGAGCGGAGACATTGGGATGCAGACAGTGATGAAAGCAGACTCGAGCACAGAGACGGGCAAGTGGCAGCAATGAAGCAGAGAAGCACAACCAACGCTCTGCGAAACTGAACGAAACCCCTCCTCCCACGTGTCTGCAAATAAAACGCCTATTATAATGGAAAAATAACATGCAATTACAACGTTCCCGGTCGACAACATCATGAGGGAACGTTGAAAGGGGGATAGGTGCAGTACATGTAGCTCCAGGCTCCAGGGCATGGAAAATAAGCGTTTTCATTGGAATCATGATTATTTTAGCACATAATTTTCTCCTTCAATAATGTTCCCTTGTTTATGTTTCGCCGAGATGACTGTAGGGATATATCAAACTTGGTAAACATTCCCTTTAGCTGTCTTAATTTCGTAGAATATTCTAAGATGTTTTATTTTCGTCTTGTGTTTGGAAGACTCGATAACATTTACGCCGTTCTCATATAAAGAGTAATTCGAAAGGAGAATATGAACATTTTATATTCTATGTACAATTCCGGTTATAAACAGGCACTGTTCTTTTCTAATTGGAATTTGTTAAAATTATTACGACTAAGAAACAGCGAAAAATTATGAATTCTATTTTCTCGATCATTCTATTCCCATTTTATATTTCATTATTTAATGATAACGCCGTCTAAGCGTTTCATTGAACTTATTTAGCTTTTAGAATTCCTGTTAGTAGGAACAGTTTTTTTTCACTTATTGAAGGTCATTAAAGAGCAGAGAATAGCTATTAATTTTTTCTCTATGTTCACAACGATCGTCAAAAGAAAGATTCAGATTTTTTATATTCTGAACATATTCAGTGAAAATTTTTTTGTAATAACCAACGATTGGTACTAAGCCTCCACAGTCCGAAAACCTCTACAGTCCGAAAACCTCTACAGTCCGAAAACCTCTACAGTCCGAAAACCTCTACAGTCCGAAAACCCTCTACAGTCCGAAACCTCTACAGTCCGAAAACCTCTACAGTCCGGAAAACCTCTACAGTCCGAAAACCTCTACAGTTCCGAAAACCTCTACAGTCCGAAAACCTCTACAGTCCGAAAACCTCTACAGTCCGAAAACCTCTACAGTCCGAAAACCTCCGCAGTCCGAAAACCTCCGCAGTCCGAAAACCTCCGCAGTCCGAAAACCTCCGCAGTCCGAAACCTCCGCAGTCCGAAAACCTCCGCAGTCCGAAAACCTCCGCAGTCCGAAAACCTCCACAGTCCGAAAACCTCCACAGTCCGAAAACCTCCACAGTCCGAAAACCTCCACAGGCCGAAAACCTCTACAGTCCGAAAACCTCTACAGTCCGAAAACCTCTACAGTCCGAAAACCTCTACAGTCCGAAAACCTCTACAGTCCGAAAACCTCTACAGTCCGAAAAACCTCTACAGTCCGAAAACCTCCACAGTCCGAAAACCTCTACAATCCGGATACCTCTACAATCCGGATACCTCTACAATCCGAAAACCTCTGCAATCCAAAAACCTCCACAATCCGAAAATCTCTGCAATCCGAAAACCTCTACAATCCAAAACGGCTGAATCCGAAAACCTCTGCAATGGGGAAAACCTCTACAAAACAACGACTGATGAACGAAGAGCACCGTTTGCAACGATACGCGTCCTGAGTGCGGCGCCCCGCAACGGAACAACAGACAGCATGAGACAGGTCAAGCTTTGATTGGTGTTTCCGAGCGTGGACATCTGCTAAGGTTATTAGACCCGTAAGTGTTCATCGCGGGAGGTAGCAGTAAACGTCTCCCGCTCCCGACACTGGCAGGAGTTTTCTACACTGGCTAGATAGCTATGTCGAATTCATTCATGTCTGGGGGGAGAATTCCAGCGGCGGATTGCTCTAATGGATAGTTTTCCGTGGTTTCTACGATCAAAACCAGGCGAATGCCCGAGCAGTATATCCTAACAAACGGACCACGGACCATACGCGATCTTTCCTTCCCCTTCCTTGTCGTATCATCACCCCTTACTTACATACACACTTACATGCACTACATTACCACATATGTCGGGAGACCGGTGGGGAGAGGTAGAGCTTGTCCCGGATGGACGATATCCCGTTGGTGGGAGATATCTAGTTGGAGGAAAACCCTTCTAGCCAACAGTTTCATTCGGCGCCGGATCTCACCACCCGGCAGGGGAGGACCACCGCCACCACCCTCCATACCAACATGCGCTACACTTACGGGACTATTGACTTTAGCCGTGGACGCGCCCGTTATCTCTAAACAATCACTCAATCAATCTGTCGGCGGATTGGGGTGTTTTGGCGCGTCTCTCATGCGCTGAGCGTTGGGCGCGGAGTCCCTTGCGGTGAGTGGCCGTCCCGTCCCCGCCGCGGAACCACGCTCTGCGGGCGGCGACCGCGACCCCGCGGGCCTTTTAACAGCGCCACCTCGCCCACCGCGCTGACTCATGCGCCCGCACCGAAACGGCAGGCGCTGCGGCGCACGCGCTGTGGGCCAGGCGTACCGCTCGGGGCCGGAGGCTCTCTATACTTCGGTTTTCCTTTCTTGGCGCACGGAGGTGTGTCAGTACAATGAAACATCTCACGGTATTTCGCGTCGTTCTCCGTTGTGCCGCCAGGCGTCGCGTGATCGCCAGCACTGCTCGATATAGTCGCGATCATGCGACTCCTAGTGGCACAACCGAGAATGACACGGAATACCGTGAGATATTCCGTTTTATTGACACACCCCCGTGCGCCAAGAAAGAAAAACCGAAGTATAGGTATACTGCGACTTTTCTGACTTTGCCCCTCATGGCCCGCGGCCCGTCTTCACGACGGTATACCGCGACGTTCTCAGTCGTGCCGCCAGATATCGTATGATCGCGTCCGTATCTAGCAATGCTTGCGATCATCCGACTCCTAGCGGCACGACGGAGAAAGGTTCGAAATGGCCTGTGATATTCCATCGTGGCCATAGAGGCTTGAGGGGCAGAGTTAGAAACATCGTACTATTGTTTCACTCTTAGTTTCAGGCCAAGTATATACGAGGTCAGATCGGAAAGTATCGCCTAATAATTTTTTACACCATTGCTACTGCAACTGGAATGGCACGACGAAATAGCACGACGGGATAGTGTGAATCAAGGATTCACAAAACATGCATTGTGGCTGCACCACGTTTTGGATTTTTTTCTATATTTAGCAACAGGATTTCTCCACTTTTTTCGTTACCAGTGTCCGGCAATAAGAGTTTTTCTGCCGACAATTCGCTGTTTTCCGACGCACGATTACATTAACTTCTTACGAAACACCTTCGAAAGGGTGAAAAAAGTAAAAAATAGGCATCAAATCGAGTGATCTTAGCGTTTAGGCAACAGAGCGGCTACGACCAATTCAGCAACCCGCGTGTACGTGAGCGATAACGCAACGCTCACCTGTGCGTATGGCAAGCGCGTCCAACATGTTTCTGTTCCATTATCGCAGCAACAACACAAATATCCCAGCGCGCCCCGCTGCCCCTCTCTATACTTCACAGCCTGATGGAAACTTTCCGCATGCTCCAATGATCACGGTGATCTCGTTTTCGACGTATTTTTGAAGCTGTGGTCGGCAATAAAATGAAGTTTGGACACTCACAAACAGCGCGTACGATATCATGTTCCGTGTGTGGGCATAAAAGATACACCTTTTCATTATAAAACTGCGGCAAGGAATAAATAAAATGTTTCTAAAGAACAATTAATTAGACGCTAATAAAAAACCTTGCAGCGTGTTTCAAAGATTACTAGTGAAAATTGCAAAGCGTGAAGTGTGGAGAAAGCACAACTTGGCATCACGCAACTGAGGGCCAATTGGACACAAGTTTCGGCTCCTGTGGCTGCTCTCGCGCCAGGTGACCTAGCACACGCAGGCCATCTGAATTTCAATGCGCGAGGGAGGCGGCGACGGCGGCGACGGCGGCGGCGGGCGGCGACTACTCGCTATGCGACTGCAGCTCTGCAATTGTTTATCACGGACAGCGTACCTCGCTGTGACCTTTCAACTCACAGAGGTCACCAAATTTACGATGAATTGGGAGTCAAGCGAAATCCTGTTACTTTTGCTGCCTCAAATTTCTGCCTCCAAACAATTTTTTTTTCAAGAAACGATTGAAGCTAAATTTTCAAGACTGAATTCTAATTTGAATCTTAATTGGTTTTCGAAGATGTCGAAACTGTAAAATCTTAAATCCAATCTTTTGGTTAAATAATACAATAACAACAACAACACGCCACGCAGACTTTTTCTGGGAGTGGTGAGAAAGTCTCCTGTGACAGCGCAGTTAATGAAATTTCAAGAAACAAAATCAGGAACAGCATTTTGCCAGCCTCCAACTTGTAACTGATAGAAATTCCACACTCAATTCCAGATATTCAAACACTTCACAATTTGTAGATGAGAAAATTTACAGCATGCCCCCCCCCCTAGATCCGCAGAGAGAAAGCGACAACCCCATGCGAAGTTGCGAATCCAGTAAAGTTTGCGCACTGCGTGTTCCGCGCTCTGTATTTCGCCTAGCGCCGTCCGATAACTCATTTCCTGTTTCCTGTTGCCAAGTTCAGGGTCATTCTGCTGACTACTCAGGACTGGCATTTCGACGTCAGAAACTGCCACATAGGGTTTGAATGCGTTTCAACGATTTAAATATGTAAATTATTTTATAAAGATTCACTTATTGGTATGGCATGGAATTAATATTAATAATGAATGTACGTTCTGCGAAATAAATTAACTATCTCAAGATGCTTTTTCAATAATTGAATTTTTTAAATTTCCGAATTGAATTAATTTATTAGTGATTCCGGGTGCGTGAACTGCTAAGGTCATTATTCATGTAAGTGTAGTGAATGTTTTTATTGCGCAGTTATCTTCCTCCGTTCGACGGCAAGATGTGGGTCTGATCTAATTCGGCTTGCGGGATTTTTTACAACCAGATACCCCTCACCAGCGAACACCAGCCCCAGCTGGGACGAGCTCTAAGTAATCTCCCGACTCGTCTCCCAACAAGTCTGGCAGTGTAGTGCATGTGAGTGTAAGTGTGTGTAAATAAGGTTTGAGGCAAGGACAAGGAATAGGAAGGAAAGATCGCGGGCGGACCGTCGCCTGTTTGTTAGGTTAGTATTGCTTCGGTTTTCAACTGGTGTTGATCGGAGAAACCAAGGAAAACTACCGATCAGAGCTGCTGGCTGCTAGAATTCTTCTCCAGACAGCGGCTGAACTCGATCTTGCAAGCTAGTGACGAAAATACTGCCATCGTCGGATTTTGAACCCTAGGCCCTCCCGGCCAGACGCACTGAGTGGGCATCTGTTGATGTCCTTAACCACTTCTCCCGGCCTTAATTGAAGAAACACATATTTTAAAGGATGAGACACTGATGTTGTCTGGTATCAATGTTTTATTAGAGCTAAAAGATCTTTTTGGATAGCTTAGCTATCAGAGCTATCTGAAAAAAATTACAAAATTTTGAAACGAAAGTTGCATTACAATTACAAATTTTAAAATTGTAAATTCACTCTATTAAATCAAGAAGTTCAAAACAAATTTTTTTCTTTTAAATTTAGTAAGGAATTTTATTTTACATGTAATTTATTTTAGTTATTCATGAATCAATGGCGTGATATTCATATAAGTTCTTGTTAGAGAATAGTGACCGAACGAAATTAGGACCGAAGAAATCGAGAGGATGCAATGGTTTGGGAAACAGGTGCTTGCTTGCTTCAAAGTCCTTCCGAACGAACCATCCGTACTTCCGCCAAGAGAGAACTCTCCTGCACGCGAACATCGACCTTGACGTCTCCACTTATTGCATTCCATTCCTACTTGATTTCGTTCTCTGCGCACGGTGTTCGTCCTCGAGTCATTTTCATGGTTTAAACTTATGTCATTCTATCTCTTACTCTCTCCTCATTGTGAAAAAACTCAAGCATTTTCTCTGTGCGTTCCTCTGTATATTTTCTTTTTTACTCCTTCCTCTTTCTTTTCGGACTTATTTCTTTTCGTTCTTTCCTCTTTCGTTTCGTCATTTTCCCTTTCCTTTAGTTATTTCCCTTTCAAAAGTTATATTCTCTTTCTTTTGGTCTTTCCTCTTTTTTCTCACTTTCCTCTTTTTTTGCCTTTTCCTCGTCCACTACTTTTTCTCTTCTTTTAGCATTACTTTCTTCCTCTCGTCTCTTCTTCTTTCTCTTCATTTCTTCTCTTCTCTTCTCTTCTCACTCTTACTTTGCGTCTCTATTTCTCCCTCTCTCCTCGTTCTTTACTCCTTTCTCTCTCTCTCTCTCTCTTTTCCCCTCCTCTTGATCTATTTCCTCTCTTACGTTGTTTTCGCGTTGATTTCCATTCACGATTTCGTTCATTCATTCCCACCACCTCCAACGTGCCCCCCTCCATTCTTCTCCGCCTCAAATCTCGTCCATCACCCACTCTCCCTCTCCTGCCCCTCCTCTGCCCTGTCAGCGGGGCCTCCCCACCTGCGGCGGCGCACGGCCCCGCAACTCCCACGCCACCGAACGGGACCAACCCCTCGCGCCGCCGTAATTAAATTTTATCAGGCTGACGTAACAAATGTAGCACCTTGGTGAGCGAGCCCGTTTCAATTTACGCCCAACAAAGCCCGAACTAGGAATATTAAATAAATCATCTTCCGTAGGGATACACAATTACTATGCACGGGAAGTGAGAGTAATAAATGTTCGTTATCTTCTCCGAGAAGCCGACGGCGGACGGTGATTGAGCTGTGGGAAACCCCGTAGGACTAACATGAGGGCCGCAGCAACCACGAGGGCCTGGCACCTTGGTGCTTCTCGTAAACTCGGGAAGTGGGGTCTGTTATGTAAAAGGTGAATAAGCCGATCCCTGGTGGCCAAGATTGTTTAGGCAATAGTGTGTAGCGAACTCGGACCCAAGAATCGCGGGCTCGAGTCCCGCCTCGCGCACGGTTGTATTTGTGTTCGTCCTTTCACCCCTGTCATTACCATATCATGAGATCTGCAGTTACATAACGTTAAACCAAATAGTGGTCGCTAATGACCATGATGTTAATGTTATCTTAAATAGCAAACAAAAAAATTGTGAATAAGTGGGGTAGAAACAATACATTGCTTTCAAACATTGCGTATGTACTAGTAGTCGATAACGCCTTTTCTATATCTTCATTAATTCTATTTATCCACCTTTGTTGTTAGTATAAACCTAATGGCCTGCAGCAGCCAATATGCTCATGAACAAAACCAGACAAAATTTGTTTCCAAGGTAGCACGCAGGCTGCTCAAGAAAACAAATAAAATTCTTTCATGTAACACGGAAATAAAAAACAGTGTTCAGAAAGACAGCAATAACATGGTCTAGAATGTATTCAGTACAACAGTTTTTTTACACATGAAAATAAAAATAAAACTTTCTGAAACACATCGCAACCCTTCAATAGCAAATATTTAAACAGACTCTTCCTTGAAGCCTTGCTGTCGCGCTATGTTCGCTGTGTCAAA
This sequence comes from Acheta domesticus, assembly GCA_031308135.1. Taxonomy (NCBI): domain Eukaryota; kingdom Metazoa; phylum Arthropoda; class Insecta; order Orthoptera; family Gryllidae; genus Acheta; species Acheta domesticus. Next base: position 201,325,297 of record JAHLJT010004567.1, on the reverse strand, counting down.
GCAGAGCAGCATTGAGTTTGAGACTTGAGTCGCGCAAGGTGGCGATAGGCGAATTAACACAATCAAATATTTCCATTTTTCAGTCAAAATCGAAACTGTTTTATTGTTTTTTGATAAATACAATGAATATACAACAAACAATATCCTGGGTTACAAACTAACTCTAACAAGAACATCCAACATCTACCAAAACTGGCACATATTAAAAAAAAAAGATTAATTTATCCAATAAAATTGGAGCCCATGGTTCCGCCTGCGGGATTCGTTTGATAATATTCCTACATTTCTGACCTGATATTTTCGATATTTTCCTACGTGATTTCCACCATTGCCAGCTTACTTGCGTTGCATACGATAAGGGGAAATAAATAAGAATTAACACATCAACATGCTTACTGTGTCAATAAAAGAAAGAAACTACATCCTCCTTATAAATACACTTTTTACTTTCTCGCTTCGGAGGAGAGAGACAAGTTAGGCAACGCTGCACGAAAAAACGTGGAATTTCCAGCAGAAAAATTCTATTACAGGGCCCTGGTAACGAAAAATAAATAAATCCAGTTGCTCAATTTAGAAAAAAATCCTCTAATACGTGGTGTGATTTTTGGTACCGAATAATTTAATCACGGCAAAACGTCTGTCGGTCCGTCCGTCTGTAAACAACGCTAGCGGCTAAAACCGTTCATCCGATTTTTTAAAACATTGATACTCCCCAATCGATCTGCTTGATGTCGCGGTCACTTGAATTTGAAACCGATATTTTAATTCTGGAGGCTACTGTACATTACCCCTGAGACATTTTACTTATTTTCAAAAAAAAAAGCTCCGTCGTTTTTTATTACATTTGGTTGTTGGATAGTGTGAAGGGCGTTTAAGAGAATGTTGCAGGTCTCATGTTCGTTGCAAACCCCAATTTTTCGAAAATTGCAAAAGTTCAAAAATTTTTCCGGAGTCTTCCTGCAACTAAAAATATTCAAGATAGAGATTTTTTCTCTTAATAAAATCTGTTCCTTAAAGATAGATTTTTAAATAAGATCATGTACAATTTTTCGAAAATTTTTCTACCGCGCGGCACCTGGTAAGCGAAAGCACGCGAAAAATATTCTAAAAATTTCGAGTACTTTTCGCGTAATTTTACTTGAAAAAGCGGTCGAGAAAGTACGTGCTATTTTAGCATCTCTAGTTTCTATAAGGGCAAACTGTTTAAAGAAAAAAATTCCGACATTTTTTTAGAAAACTTTGAAAATATAACTGCTTCAAGTAAAGTGCCCTCCAAAATTAATATACCTTAAATATCTCCAGAACAGCGAAACTAGATTTTATTTCTGACGGTTTTACCAAGTTTCATATCAAAAGCTTATAATTTGATAGTGACGCGTCACACATCCATCCAGACCCAGATCCATCCAGACCATCTCTTCGCCTCCACCAATCATCTTTGGAGATGCACTGACAGACCTTTACCCTGACGTGTGTGCGGAGTTACAGCTCAAAAAAGGTTTAAACACGGATTTGACGACCGGAAAAAACGAGATCGTATTGGTGATATGACTGAGGTACTATTCCTCCTATATTATACTAACGCGCTTTCTGTTCCCCATAGTGTGGCGTCATGGTAGCGAAATGACAACACCATAGTGTGGCGTCATGGTAGCGAAATGACAACACAGACACGAGATCCATGTACAAATCTGTTTATTTACAATATTTACAAATGTACAGCTCTGGGGCTATGTTCGCCACAACCTCCGTGACACCGAGGCACCTGCTCTGTCCCTGAGGCTCGTGCATCCCCCACCTTGCCGCTTTACCGCGCAGGCGGCCCGACACCCGTGTTACGCATCCGCCATGTCTCTCGGAATAACACACCCGTCTTCGAATCAACAGTTACTCCATGTATTTTAAAATAACTGCAATGGATGTAGAACTGTTTCTTCTTTCTAAGCTAACCTATCCCTTCGAACGCTGTGCGTGTCTAGTGAATTTGGCACATTCAGCGTTCCGCATTTCGAGGCTTCCAATTATCATATCCCTTTTCTACAATCAAACACTGCTCGCCAATCAACAACAACCAACAGCAAGAACAGCGACAAAAAGTCGTGTCCCACTCGTTTACCCAAGAGAGCCGGAGCTTTCGGCGGTGGCTCGCGGGCAGACGCGCGCACGCTTCGCGGGTTCGGTCATGGAAGCCGAGGCGCTGAGAAGGCCGGCTCCACAAATAAAGATCGGAAAAATATGTAGTACGAAATGTCAAAATGTGTACATAAATGTGTAACGAAAACAGTAAGAATATGTAATGAATATGTAATGAAAACAGTAAAAATATTTAATAAATATGTAAAAGTGAATATAATATGTAACATTAAAACTCACTAATTGTAAAACACATTTACATAATACGAAATTACGTGTATAAAAATTTATTAAAAAATTTAAGAAAGTAATATAAGACACATTGCAACCTTTGCACCATACAACTTTTCCGTCAGTAATAGAAACTTCATCTATGGCTATCTAGGTCTGTAGTTTTGTAGCCTGAATAGACGCAGTAAAATTATTAACATCATTCATCGTATAAACTGGCGATATACACGACCAGCAAACAATCACTGCACCGTGAAGAACTCTTTGAATACTAAACGTCAACGATCGCCAATGTTTGTTGGAAAATTAAGGTTAAAGGTCACGATCCATATAAAATTTAAGAAAATTGATAGCATCAAAAATATTTTGTGAAAATACCAAAATACGTAAAATAAGTAATGTAGTACTGAATATGTAAAAACATGTAACGAAAACATTTGATATTGTGGTAGGAAGGCGACGATTCGCCAAGATTACAAATTTGAGATATGTAAGAAAATAGACAAAAAATACGTAATTACATAAAAACCCGGTCACTATGCATAAACAGCAGGCGCGCCG
>JAHLJT010004567.1:201268130-201321372 GCA_031308135.1 Acheta domesticus | reverse complement strand
CTGTCCCGCCCCGCCCTTCCCGGCCCGGCCTCGCCCCGCCCCGCACCGCTCGCCCTCTCTCCGCCCAGCCCCCGCCCCAATTCGAGCCTCCAGTGCGCGGCGCGGCGGGGCGGGGCGGGGCGGCGCCTCGAGGGAGATGTCTCCGCGGCAAGATGGAAGCGCACCCTTGGATTGTGTTGCAAAATGAACATATGCCTGATCCTCCTCCGCGCCTCCTCCCCGCGTCCTCAAACTTGTTCCTCGCCGAGTGAAATGCTCGTGCTGCGGGCGGCGCGTGAGGACGCGCATAAAAAGCGAGTCCTCCGCCGCCGACGCCGCCGCCGAAGAGTGCGTCTGGAAGCTGACGATACGAGGACGAGCGCCGAGCCGGAAATGGTGTACTTCTCGTAAACGAGATCTTCTTCCCGTACAATAGACGCGCGTGCGCGTATACTCCACGCGTTTCTTATGCTATGCTTGCCTGCCAACTTCTCGTACGACACCCGCCGCTCTAGGTAAATAGGAAATATATACACCCTCTAAGAATGGAATTAATGTCGGAGACACAGCGGGGACTATTACCTTTATGAACGCCGAGGTTGCGAGATGAGTAAAAGCAAACACATCTTCGTGAGAGCACCACGAACAAACTTATGCGCGAAGCATTTATCTAAATGATTCACTCTGAATAGAGCGGAGTCGTCTACTAAAGCCATGTACCTGACAGCTGCTCGCGACTGCGTGCGGAATATTGTTGGAGCGTTCGGTTTAGATGGAAAGCTTCTCGCCTAGTGGCTCGTGTTTGCAGCACATCGAATTTCTCGTGCTCTTAATGTGCGACAAAAGTTTTTGCGAACTCTTGTTTTATATTCACAAATAAACATTGCAAAAAATGGTACAATCCTGCGTAATGTTATTCCAAAAAAACTTTATGATTGAAAAAATAAAATGTTGACAAGCATTTGCAAGCAAGACTTGCAAGACATTCGATGAAAATCTTTGCTTAGCTGAACAAAGAAGAATGATTATGAAATCGGTAAGGCGAGCCGCGGGCAGTCATCATACACACGATCCGTATTTAAGAAAGAAAACGCTAACTGCTCGAGTATAGTAATTCTGGTATTGTAATTCTGGTACTACTACTGGTACGAATTATATTACGGTAATTGAATTTCGCAGTGTGGATAATAAAATGGTTCACGCCAGGTTAGCTAAAAATATTGTTCAACGGGAGGTAATTACATTTCATCTTGTTGGCTCGGTTCACATTTTCTGACTTTCTAGTTACAGAAATAAGTCCGTTTATTGTTCTATCTCATGAACCGTGGAGAAGAAAATACGATACATCCAAAGATTTTGCCAACCGATTCTTCACGGAAAGAACTGGCGCAGTGCACTCTGTAAGATTCTTAGATTTCACCTCAAAGATCAATAAGTTCCAATATGAAATGTGATGACAGTGCAGCAAACGAATTAGCTTTATCATTAAAAACTATGCAGTTAACACTTGGTGTTCCATTCTATGAACTATTCTTTAAAATTCGTTTCAATATTACGGGCATACAACTTAGAGAACGTCGAACTCCCTGAATGGTAAATTCGTCACGATCATTTTAGTAATTACGAAGTCCGACATGAGCGTAATAAGTTCGTCGCACTCCTAAAACACCAAAAAGGACAAGAACAGAATACACAAGGAAAGCAATCCTTTACTCAACGCCGCCGCCGTGACCTTCGGTCAAAACGTTTTCCTTAACTGTAAATGAAACTGCATTTCGTCGACGTTTAATAACCAGACATTCCACCTAATTCTTTCACTAATGAAGAGAAAATTAACATGAAACCGCTTCTAGTCTGGTTTGTTCTCTTCTTTACTCGCCTCCCCGTCTTGATCAACTCGAACATCACAGCCACCGGCACAGACGCTTAGAGCGACTTCGCGCGGGCAAAAAACTTTTAGTAGCGCCAATTACGCCTCAAATGGATTTTAATATTCAATAACGCGGCAGTTCTTGCACGAGCGTTTGATGTGGATTCGCAGGGCCTCCGAATGTAATATTCAGGCGACCGCCGGCCGTGATTCGAAGACGCCCGCGATTCGGGTGTTGGCGGGAGGTGGAGGTGGAGGCGGTCGTGGTGGTGGCGGTGACGGCGGGAAACGGTGGTGGTGCTGGTGTTGGTACTGGGTGGTGGTGGTGTTGATGGTGTTGGTGTTGATGGCGGTGGCGGTGGTGGACGGTGGTGGTGATGGTGACGGTGGCGTTAGCAGTGCGGTGGCAGTGGTAGGAGCGGCTGTAGTGTCAACGGCAAAGGTAGTGGAAGTGACAGAAGCAACAGCAGTGGCAGTAGTAATTGCACACGCACTAGCACTGGTAATGACAGTGGAAGTGGGAGTGGCAGTGGCTGTGGCAGTGGCACTGGGACTGGCAATGAGAGTGGAAGTGTGAGTGGCAGTGGCTGTGGCAGTGGCACTGGGACTGCAATGAGAGTGGAAGTGGGAGATGCACTGTAATGACAGTGAGTGTGGGAGTGGCGGCGGCAGAGACAGAGGCGGAGGCAAAGAGGAGGCGAAACGGACGGCGGGGCGTCCTCTGCGAGGGTCAAGCCGCCCGCGCGGCGACCGGAAGTTCCGGCGCGGTGGCGCGCCGGGGTGGACGGCCAATCGCGGGGCGCCGCCGTGCGACCGCGTGACGGAGCGGCCCTGGCCCGGAACGGCCCGGCGCGGCGCGGCCGCGCGAACGCATACATTACGCGCGGCGCGGAGTTTGGGCTGCCGGCGGCGCTCCTGCTGGCTCAGCACAAGTTGGCGAAGTGCCGTGGAATGGATGGATAGAATGAGTTGGACTGAAGTGGGATGGTGTGGGATGGGATGGGATGGGGATGGGGATGGGGATGGTGTGGGGGTGGGGTGGGATGGGATGGGGTGGGATGAAATGAGATGGGGATGCGATTGGATGGGATGGGGATGGGTTGGGGATGGGATGGAGTGGGATGGTATAGGATGAGATAGGATGAGATTGGATGGGATGGGATGGGGTGGGGTGGGATGGAATTGATGGAGGTGAGATGGAATGGATGGGGTGGGGTGGGTGGTATGGGTGTGGGGTGGGTTGTATGGGGGTGGGGTGGGTGGGACGGGGGTGGGGGGTGTGGGATGGGGGGGGGTGGGGGTGGGGTGGGACGGGGTGGGGGGGGTGGTTTTGGGGTGGGGTGGAGGGGTGTTAGGGTGGGGTGGGGTGGGGGGGGGGTAGGGTAGGGTGGGGTTGGTGGGATGGGATAAGATGGAGTGGAATGGGGTGGGATGGGATAAGGTGGAGTGGAATGGGGTGGGATGGGAAGCGATGAGATGGAACGAGATAGAATGAGATTGGATTGATTGGATTGGATGGTGGATGGAAGTGGAAGAATGGGCTGGGAAGGAATGCGTGGGAAAGAGTTGCGAAGGGATGGGTGGTAGGGGAAGGGATAGATTAGCAAGGGATGGAATGGGATAGGATGGGGTGAAAAAGAAAGCAGAGGAAGGTGAGGGGATAGTGTGAGATGAGGTACTGGAAAATGGGAATGAAATTTAAAGAGGTCACTCTGACGAGAGGCTGGTTTAGATGAAAAGGATACGATGGATGCAATGGAAATAAAATAAGTTAAAATGAGTTACTGGATTGAAGCGATTTGGGATGGTGTCAAAATTGTTGTAGTGTTGAGATAGGACAGAAATATCATGAGATGGAAAGTATGGCATATTATATAACGGAGATGTAAAAACCTTAGTTCATTTTTGAAAGATTTGAGATAGCGGTCAGAAAATACTACAAATAATTAATTACCAGCATGATCTACATGAGATAGTAGTTCTAACATGAGATTTGACCATATCTCCACATAGCACATACGACAGACGAATCAATGTTGGGAAAGGTAAAGTTGATTAAACGAGATTGATCGAAGGAAAGGCTGGTTTGATATGGAGTTGTCATATCGGAATGGAAGGCGATTCAACATTGATAAAGGCAGAGGAATTCTTGCAGGAGCTACCTGGGAGAGTCCTATTCGAAAGAATGGAAGCTGCTACAAAGTAGTGTTCTATGTCTTCCTTATTTTGTTTTCTTAATTTGTAAGCAGTGATGTGCTAGAACAAATGATTTAATATTAAACAAAGAATAGTCTAGAGTATAAATGTAGACACAACATTAAATACGGAGCACGTCTCAATCTGCTCAATACCTTAATAGTAGTTTATGCAATTAGTGTATAATTTTAAGCTTTATTGCATGAGTACATGTTTTGAAAACGAAAGACGTTAGGAGCGAGTTTTCAAATTTGTACGAATGCAATAAAGCAACATATAGTTGCATACGCTATTTTTTGTGTGATAGCATTATACATTTATAAGAGAATGAAACTTAAATTTGCGAAGAACTTTCCTGTGATGTCTCGGGTATTGACATCTATGCGAGAAAACTGTGGTCGGCTGTTCTGTTTACCTCTATCTCCCCCTAATTCTCTCGCTGCGATTGGCTGAAAGTGTGATGACGCAATCAATCAAGCCGTAAAATCTAATACGTCATCATTTGTGTCATAAAACGGTCGATTTATGAACGATTTCTTGCAGCAGAAAAGGTCGTTTATAATGCTGGAATACAAAAAACATAATTTAATTATTCTTCTTTTTCTTCTTTGGGTCATCTAGGGGACCACGCACCAATTTCATTGCTTCTTCCTTTGTCCTTCTTTCTTCTTCCTCCAGTACTCTTTCATCTTCCTCGCCGTGTATCACTTTTCTCTCCTCGAACCATTTTGATCCTGTTTTCTTTTCCTTCCTGCCCTGGAATCCTTCCATTTCTAACACTTTCTTCTTAAACATCTCTCTTTCTGCTGCTTCTCTTTCACTTGTTTCTTTCTAAATCTTTCCTAACTTCTTTAATCCAGACTACTGTCGACTTCTTGTTCCAAAAGTAGTTAAAAATACTGCTTAGTTAATCTGTTGTCGGTCCATTCTTTATAAATGTTGAAAAAATAGCACTCACCTCATCCGTAATTTAATTCACTGTATTGACTTTTTTTTGCATTTCTTACGGTTCACTTAATACGTAGGGCTTAAGCCAGTATCTTGAACTGTACGAAAATTACTGTCCAGAGAAAAAAGTAGAAGATACTATGAATACTATGTCCTTTTCTGTTCTCCTCTACTTCTTTATGTGGCGTTAGATGAACATTTATGAATATTTCATTTATAAATCACATTGTAAAGAGACAAATATATTGAAACTATATTTCAAACGATTTCTTGAACTTCTCTGTGGAAAACAATTTGAGAATATGTGACGACTGGTGTCTTTTAGTTACACTGAATCATTCTCTTTAAAACTTCGTTTGAAAATTTTTTCCTCTGGGAGTTCTTAAATTAGAATGGTTTTGCAGCAGTCCAGTTTGGTCATAATCACAGCTATAAAGATGTGAAAGTCTTATTTACCCCCTATCGTGAGTTTGCGTGAATTCTGAAATAAAACCTTTCCTGTGACTGTTGTTTCAAGAGCACGCAATGGCTCTCATAAAACAAATGAAGAAATTGGGTACGAACTTTGTGAATTTAACTGAAAAGTCCAGTAACCAAATTCTATTATCCACAAAATATTAATATTACCACAGTAATCGCGAATAATATTAAATCATTTAGAAAATTCATTTTCATAACATTTCATGATAAATATAATTTGCGCGAAGGTGTGACCGAGGTAAATAGAGTGGCAAAGGAGATATTTGGTGTCAGAATAGAAAATGAGTAGGTAGGCAGGGTTGGGCTTTTGCCCAACCTTGAAAAATGAAATTCAGATACTTGAAAAATATATTTGAAAAAATGTATTTCAGATACAAAATACAAAATACTTCGCCGAAAGTATTTTAGATACCAAATACAAAATACTTTCACAGAAGTATTTTAGATACAAAATACAAAATAGTATTTAAAATACTTTCAAAATACAAAATACAATCAACGGTGTTTTACACATAATAACTTCTAACTTATTTTTTTCTCTTTTCAACAATTATTCACGTTCAATAGAAGATCACATCTCATTAAAAATGTTATTATTAAAAATGTATAACATTCTTTATACCAAAATGTTTCAAATGAAATTTTCAACGCATTTCAGGTATCCGTATGGAGTCATACATAAATTACGTATCGCTAAAGGGGAGGGAGGGGGTCTGAGGCAGCGTTACGCTGCTTTACATAGAGATAGGAAGTGCGTTATAAGTGGGGGGGACGGGTATTGAAAATATTCGAAATTGCGTTACGTAATTTATGGACGGCACCTATCATTTGTGATGTATGTTCATATTTAAGATCTGAAAGGCATCTTGTCAATGCTAAGAGCCGCAAGAATACTTGGAGTTTAAAGATCTCACCATGAGATTCTTGTGAGGTGATAGTTTGGGACAAATATTGCAGGTTATAGACTTGAAATATGAACAGTGTGTGGCAATTCCGAAAAGCAAGCCGAGACCGAAGGAAATAAGAAAATTAATATGGAAAAGTAGGTGCCATTCTGTAGCACCACTAGTTAGGTTTTTAAATACGCATTTTAGGTGCCTAAAATAGGTTCTTTCAGCATCTGCTAGACTTTTTAAATGGTAGAATAGACACTAATAAAACTCGAAACTTACAAGAAAACTCACTTTTCGATCATTTATTATATTTCTCAAAGATAAGAACATAAATCGATATTACGTAGAATCAGTATTGAACATTTTGCGACAATACTATCTATGAACAAGTTTGTTTATTGTTAGAATTATTCCTACCGTATATTTACCTCACAATAAATTACTAATACATTCTCCAAGTTTTCAAGAGAAAATTAATGTTTCTCATCGGTCAAGATCACTTTGCATTCGGGGGAAATTCAATCGCTTTATCTTAGAAACGGAGGCAGCATCTCCACGAAGTCAGGAAGTAGTGGCGTGGAGACTCATCGCAAGACAAGATCCTTGTCCGGTATATTCATTTCTCGCTCTCTTACAGGTGACAAAACGAGACAAGGGGATAAAAAGGTACAAGAGGACGAATGCAATTTAGGTAACTTAAAATTAATATCATCCGTTGTCTGTTGTGTAGACACAGAAGAAGAAAGTAAAAGAAGCCATAAACAAAAAAAAATAGGCAAATTAGTCTCATTTAGTTTTTGTAAACGTAGAATAGGCCACAAATAGGCATTAATGTTGAAATAGGCTCTTTAGGCGCTATAAAATCGACGGGTTTTAGTTCAAATAAACGCTAAAACGTAATATATAAAGCTTCTTTTAGTACAAGGTACCTCAGGAAAAAATAGATTTTTACCTAAATATACCATCCACGAAATATCAGCTCTTAAAAACACCGCAAGCACAAGTTTTTAATCCACTGCGCACAACCACAGGGCCACGAGGCACACACAACGGATTTCTGGCACACGGAACCTTCTCTCCGAGAAATTGATTCGGAGCTCACGATTACAGCCACGTTGTAAGAAATATATCTTACACACTGATTACAGCGCTCCTCGGGTTATCTCCGGTTGAACCGACGGGGGAAAAAACGTAATCGGAGGAACCGGAGGTCCGGTTCCACTCGTCCACATGGCAGGTCCTCTCCTTGTACTGGCCCAATGAATGTTTGTGACGGATTAATAAAAAGTATTTTTTGTATTTTGAAAATACAAAATACTATCAGAAAGTATCTGAAAACGCCTGGTTCGAAATAATCAGTTCAAATCAGCAATTCGGGCTGATTTAAAAAATGCAAGCTTTAGTCGTTTCAAACAAATTTATTGAGCATGCTAAGCTGGATTCAATTTTTCAATAGCAAATGTATCGTGCGATGTGGTAACAATATTAAGATACAAGACATTTGAGACATAAGTGTAAGTTAGATGTTAATGTAATATGGTTGTTGTAAAAATAAAATAACTTGTTTCATGCAAAAAAAAAATAAGTTTTTTGAAGAAAAATCGGAGAAACGTTCCTAAAAACTGAAAATTACAATAATTATCGGAAAAAAATATTACATTAAGTTAATTTTACACTTCTAATATTTGTAATGTGAATACTTCTTCCATGAAATCCAGAAGAATCGTTGACTGAGTTCTGGAACGTGCAACATATAATTTTCCATACAACGAATAGTACTTTAGTCACTAATGACCTAATCGTTGATGCGACCTTAAATAACAAAACAAAAAAAAGGTAGTATTTGTAGCACATCTACAAATTAACCCACAAACATCCTCGCTGGAGCGACAGGGTCGTGGGTTGGGCGGAAGTAGTTTTGTGAAGAGCCAAAAACTGCGCAGGAAGCTGGCCCGTCGTATCGCCGCGACCATGGCCCGCGTTCCGGTTCGGCTATCTCTCTGTTGATGGCAGTGAATCCTGTGTTGAGGGCGGAGGAGGCGGACACGGGCGCGGGCGCAGGGGAAAGGGGGTTCGGGGAGGCGGAGGCAGAAAGCAGCATGGCGGCGGAATGAGGCAGGGGAAACGGGCGGATGTGTGTACTAATAGGCGAACTGAGGCTTATTGATCGATTGATTAATTGTTAGTGATTCAGGAGGCGCGTCAACTACTGAGGACACTAGTCCTGTAAGTATAGTGCATAGGTTTTTCATCGGGAGATGGCGGCGATCTTTCCTCGCTGGATGGCGATATCCGGCGCCGACCTATCGTCGACTAGCAGGGTTTTCCCACAGCCAGGTATCTCCCCACCAGTGGGGCACCGCCCCAGCCGGGACAAGCCTCTAAACCGCCCGACCGGTCTCCCGGAGTACAGGGGTAGTATAGGGCATGTTTAATACAGGTTTATACTTGTATTTCAGTAAGGGGTGACGATAGGACAAGAAGAGAAAGGAAACATCGCGCGGTCCGTGGCCCCGTTTGAGTACTAAAGTACTGCTCAGGCATTTGCATGATGTTGATCGGAGAAAGCACGGAAAACTACCGATGAGAGCAGCCGGCGCGCTACAATTCTCCTTCAGAGAGCCACTGAATTCGACCTAGCTGACAAGCTGGTGAAGGAAATCCTTCCGCCGACGGGACTCGAACCTAGGACCCTCCCGGTCAGAGGTACTTGCAGTGACCAGTTGAAGCACTGAGCCACCTCTCCTGGTGCAAAGAATGAGGCGGACGAAAGGGCGGACGTGTGAACTAATAGGACGAACTGAGGCAGAGGGCGAGTGATGGGATGGACTAGTTGGAGGTGAAGGGAGGGGAGAGGCTGGGGGCGAGACGGAGGCGAGGAAGAGAACAGACGGAGAAGTAAACGGTAGCGAAAGCATAAGCGGTGGCGGAATGTGGCAGGGGGAGGAAACGCAAGATCCTGAAATTGGAGGGAGGGACAATGGTGACGTATAGGTCTGGGACGATGACAGCGGCAGACGGCAGGGACAGATGCAAGGCCCAGAAGGGAAGGGGGCGGAGTGTTGCCGCAAAATGGGCGGAAGCGGGGATAACATCCACGGTGGCGATGGAGGCGGCGGTCTTGAAGAAATGGGGGGGTGAGGATGAGGGTTAAGGAGAGGACGGGGGCGAGGATAATGTAGGAGAAGAGGAAGGGGCTGACGTCGAGGAGACGGTGGTCAGACAGTGATGAGGATGGAGGTGGGGGCGGTGATGATCAGGCAGAGGGATCAAGGAAGGCGCAGCAGATATCCATGGTGAGGGAGGGGATGGTGGTGAGGGGGAAATGGAAGGTGGAGATGGGGGTAAGAAGGGAAGGTGCAGCTAGGTCCTGTGCGGGAGGGGGTAATAGGCGACGGGGACGGGACGTGAGGGAGAGGTGAGGACGGAAGGCGGCGGGACGGAGTGGGTGGATGCGTGCTGTATGTGTCACGGGGATGGCAGAGGATGAGACGTAGCGGTGACGGCGGCGCTGTCGGGAACGTTTGATGGTGACGCGGGCAAGGAAGAGATAGCGGAGACGTTGGCGGGATGAAGGCGGAGGAAGAGAAGGCGGAGGGCGGAGGCGGTGCTAGGATGCAGGCGGAGGAAGAGAAGGCGAGGGCGGAGGCGGTTCTAGGATGCAGGCGGAGAAGAGAAGGCGAGGGCGGAGGCGGTGCTAGGATGCAGGCGGAGGAAGAGAAGGCGAGGGCGGAGGCGGTGCTATGGATGCAGGCGGAGGAAGAGAAGGCGAGGACGGAGGCGGTGCTAGGATGCAGGCGGAGGAAGAGAAGGCGAGGGCAAGAAGCGGTGCTAGAATGCAGGCGGAGGAAGAGAAGGCGAGGGCGGAGGCTGGTGCTAGGATGCAGGCGGAGGAAGAGAAGGCGAGGGCGGAGGGGATGCTAGGTTGCAGGCGGAGGCAGAGAAGGCGAGGGCGGAGGCGGTGCTAGGATGCAGGCGGAGGAAGAGAAGGCGAGGGCGGAGGCCGGTACTAGGATGCAGGCGGAGGAAAAGAAGGCGTTCCCTTACATTCCTTTACGCGGCAGAAGAGGGCAAGAGCGGAGACCGTTACGAGGATGCAGAGCAATGATGAAAGCAGACTCGAGCACAGAGACGGGCAAGTGGCAGCAATGAGGCAGAGAAGCACAACCAACGCTCTGCGAAACTGAACGAAACCCCTCCTCCCACGTGTCTGCAAATAAAACGCCTATTATAATGGAAAAATAACATGCAATTACAACGTTCCCGGTCGACAACATCATGAGGGAACGTTGAAAGGGGGATAGGTGCAGTACATGTAGCTCCAGGCTCCAGGGCATGGAAAATAAGCGTTTTCATTGGAATCATGATTATTTTAGCACATAATTTTCTCCTTCAATAATGTTCCCTTGTTTATGTTTCGCCGAAATGAGTGTAGGAATATATCAAACTTGGTAAACATTCCCTTTAGCTGTCTTAATTTCGTAGAATATTCTAAGATGTTTTATTTTCGTCTTGTGTTTGGAAGACTCGATAACATTTACGTCGTTCTCATATAAAGAGAAATTCGAAAGGAGAATATAAACATTTTATATTCTATGTACAATTCCAGTTATAAACAGACACTGTTCTTTTCTAATTGGAATTTGTTAAAATTATTACGACGAAGAAACAGCTAAAAATTATGAATTCTTTTTTCTCGATCATTCTATTCCCATTTTATATATCATTATTTAATGATAACGCCGTCTAAGCGTTTCATTGAACTTATTTAGCTTTAGAATTCCTGTTAGTAGGAACAGTTTTTTTCACTTATTGAAGGTCATTAAAGAGCAGAGAATAGCTATTAATTTTTCTCTATGTTCACAACGATCGTCAAAAGAAATATTCAGATTTTTTATATTCTGAACATATTCTGTGAAAAATTGTTTGTAATAACCAACGATTGGTACTAAGCCTCTACAATCCGAAACCTCTACAGTCGAAAACCTCTACAGTCCGAAAACCTCTACAGTCCGAAAACCTCTACAGTCCGAAAACCTCTACAGTCCGAAAACCTCTACAGTCCGAAAACCCTCTACAGTCCGAAAACCTCTACAGTCCCGAAACCTCTACAGTCCGAAAACTCTACAGTCACGAAAACCTCTACAGTCCGAAAACCTCTACAGTCCGAAAACCTCTACAGTCCGAAAACCTCTACAGTCCGAAAACCTCTACAGTCCGAAAACCTCTACAGTCCGAAACCTCTACAGTCGAAAACCTCTACAGTCCGAAAAAACCTCTACAGTCCGAAAACTCTACAGTCCGAAAACCTCTACAGTCGCGAAAACCTCTACAGTCGAAAACATCCCCCCTACAGTCCGAAAACCTCTACAGGTCGAAAAACCTCTACAGTCCGAAAACCTCTACAGTCCGAAACCTCTACAGTCCGAAAACTCTATACAGTCCGGAAAACCTCTACAGTCCGAAAACTCTCCCAGTCCGAAAACCTCTACAGTCCAAAACCTCTACAGTCGAAAAACCTCTACAAGTCCGAAAACCTCTACAGTCCCTGAAACCTCTACAGTCCGAAAACCTCTACAGTCCGAAAAACCTCTACAATATGTTTCCCCCCCCCCGAAAACCTTCTACAGTCCGAAAACTATCAGTCCGGAAAACCCTCTACAGTCCGAAAACTCTACAGTCCGAAACCTACGTCCGACAACCATCTAAGTCCGACAACCCTCTACAGTCCGAAACCCTCCCCAGTCCGAAAACCTCTACAGTCGAAAACCTCTACAGTCCGAAAACCTCTACAGTCCGAAACCCTCTACAGTCCGAAACCCTCTACAGTCCGAAAACTCTTACAGTCCGAAAACCTCCACAGTCCGAAAACCCCACAGTCCGAAAACCTTCCACAGTCCGAAAACCTCCACAGTCCGAAAACCTCCACCGTCCGAAAACCTCCACAGTCCGAAAACCCTCCACAGTCCGAAACCTCCACAGTCCGAAAACCTCCACAGTCCGAAACTCACAGTCCGAAAACCTCCACAGTCCGAAACACTCCACAGTCCGAAACCTCCACAGTCGAAACCTCCACAGTCCGAAACCTCTACAGTCCGAAACCTCTACAGTCCCGAAAACTCCATCTACAGTCCGAAAACCTCTACAGTCCGAAAACCTATACAGTCGAAAAACCTTCACAGTCCGAAACCCTCTACAGTCCGAAACCCTCTACAGTCCGAAAACCTCTACAGTCGAAAACCTCTACAGTCCGAAAACCTCTACAGTCCGAAAACCTCTACAGTCCGAAAACCTCTACAGTCCGAAACCTCTACAGTCCGAAGAACACTCTACATTCCGAAAAGCTACAGTCCGAAAACCTCTACAGTCCGCAAACCTCTACAGTCCGAAAACATCTACAGTCCGAAAACCTCTACAGTCCAGAAACCTCTACAGTCCGAACACCTCTACAGTCCGAAACCTCTACAGTCCGAAAACCGCTACAGTCCGAAAACTCTACAGGTCCGCAAAACCTCTACAGTCCGAAAACCTCTACAGTCCGAAAACCTCTACAGTCCGAAAACCTCTACAGTCCGAAAACCTCTCCAGTCCGAAACCTCTACAGTCCGAAACCTCTACAGTCCGAAAACCTCTACAGTCCGAAAACCTCTACAGTCCGAAAACCTCTACAGTCCCCGAAAACCTTACGTACACGGAAAACCTCTACAGTCCGAAAACTCTACAGTCCGAAAACCTCTACAGTCCGAAAAACCTCTACAGTCCGAAAACTCTACAGTCCGAAAAACCTCTACAGTCCGAAAACCTCTACAGTCCGAAACTCCACACAGTCCGAAAACTCCACAGTCCGAAAACCTCCACCAGTCCGAAAACCTCCACAGTCGAAAACCTCCACAGTCCGAAAAACCCACAGTCCGAAAACCTCCACAGTCCGAAAACCTCACAGTCGAAACTCTACAGTCCGAAAAACCTCTACAGTCCGAAAACCTCCACAGTCCCCCCCCCTGAAAACCTCCACAGTCCCGACCGAAAACCTTCACAGTCCGAAAACCTCCACAGTCCGAAAACCTCTACAGTCCGAAAACCTCTACAGTCCGAAACCTCTACAGTGTCCGAAAACCTCTACAGTCCGAAAACCTATACCAGTCCGAAACCTCTACAGTCCGAAAACCTCATCTACAGTTCCGAAACCTCCGACAGTCCGAAAACATCACACCGTCCACGAAAACCTCCACAGTCCGAAAACCTCTACAGTCCGAAAACCTTCTACAGTCCGAAAACCTCCACAGTCCGAAAACCTCCACAGTCCGAAAACCTCCACAGTCCGAAACCCTCCACAGTCCGAAAACCTCCACAGTCCGAAAACCTCTACAGTCCGAAAACCTCTACAGTCCGAAACCTCCACAGTCCGAAAACCTCCACAGTCCGAAACCCTCCACAGTCCGAAAAACCTCCAAGTCCTGAAAACCTCTACAGTCCGAAAACCTCTACACAGTCCGAAAAACCCTCTACAGTCCGAAAACCTCTACAGTCCGAAAACCTCTACAGTCCGAAAACCTCTACAGTCCGAAAACATCTACAGTCCGAAACCTCTACAGTCCGAAAACCTCTACAGTCCGAAAACCTCTACAGTCCGGAAAAACCTCTACAGTCACCGGAAAACCTCTACAGTCCGAAAAACCTCTACAGTCCGAAAACCTCTACAGTCCGAAAAAACTCTACAGTCCGAAAACCTCTACAGTCCGAAAACCTCTACAGTCCGAAAACCTCTACGAGTCCGAAAACCTCTACAGTCCGAAAACCTCTACAGTCCGAAAACCTCTACAGTCCGAAAACCTCTACAGTCCGAAAACCTCTACAGTCCGAAAAACCTCTACAGTCCGAAAACCTCTACAGTCCGAAAAACCTCTACAGTCCGAAAACCTCTACAGTCCGAAAACCTCTACGTCCGAAAACTCTCACAGTCCGAAAACCTCTCACAGTCCGAAAACCTCCACAGTCCGAAAACCATCCACAGTCCGAAAAACCTCCACAGTCCGAAAACCTCCACAGTCCGAAAACCTCCACAGTCCGAAAACCTCTACAGTCCGAAAACCTCTACAGTCCGAAAACCTTCCACCAGTCGAAAACCTCCACAGTTCCGAAAACCTCACAGTCCGAAAAACCTCCACACCCACAGTTCCGAAAACCTCCACAGTCCGAAAACCTCTACAGTCCGAAAACTCTCAGTCCGAGAACCTCTACAGCCGAAAACCTCTACAGTCCGAAAAACCTCTAACAGTCCGAAAACCTCCACAGTCCGAAAACCTCCAACAGTCCGAAAAACTCTCACAGTCCGAAAACCTCTACAGTCCGAAAACCTCTACAGTCCGAAAACCTCTACAGTCCGAAAACCTCTACAGTCCAGAAAAACCTCTACAGTCCGAAAACCTCTACAGTCCGAAAACCTCTACAGTCCGAAAACCGCTACAGTCCGAAAACCTCTACCGTCCGAAAACCTCTACAAGTCCGAAAACCTCTACAGTCCGAAAACCTCTACAGTCCGAAAACCTCTACAGTCCGAAAACCTCTACAGTCCGAAAAACCTCTACAGTCCGAAAACCTCTACAGTCCGAAAACCTCTACAGTCCGAAAACCTCTACAGTCCGAAAACCTCTACAGTCGAAAACCTCTACAGTCCGAAAACCTCTACAGTCCGAAAACCTCTACAGTCCGAAAACCTCTACATTCCGAAAACCTCTACAGTCCGAAAACCTCTACAGTCCGAAAACCTCTACAGTCCGAAAACCTCTACAGTCCGAAAACCTCCACAGTCCGAAAACCTCCACAGTCCGAAAACCTCCACAGTCCGAAAACCTCCACAGTCCGAAAACCTCCACAGTCCGAAAACCTCCACAGTCCGAAAACCTCCACAGTCCGAAAACCTCCACAGTCCGAAAACCTCCACAGTCCGAAAACCTCCACAGTCCGAAAACCTCTACAGTCCGAAAACCTCTACAGTCCGAAAACCTCTACAGTCCGAAAACCTCCACAGTCCGAAAACCTCCACAGTCCGAAAACCTTCACAGTCCGAAAACCTCCACAGTCCGAAAACCTCTACAGTCCGAAAACCTCTACAGTCCGAAAAACCTCTACAGTCCGAAAACCTCTACAGTCCCGAAAACCTCTACAGTCCGAAAACCTCTACAGTCCGAAAACTTCTACAGTCCGAAAACCTCTACAGTCCGAAAACCTCTACAGTCCGAAAACCTCTACAGTCCGAAAACCTCTACAGTCCGAAAACCTCTACAGTCCGAAAACCTCTACAGTCGAAAACCTCTACAGTCCGAAAACCTCCACAGTCCGAAAACCTCCACAGTCCGAAAACCTCCACAGTCCTGAAAACCTCTACAATCCGAAAACTATCTACAATCCGAAAACCTCTGCAATCCAAAAACCTCTACAATCCAAAAACGTCTAAATCCGAAAACCTCTGCAATGGGAAAACCTCTACAAAACAACGACTGATGAAACGAAGAGCACCGTTGGCAACGATACGCGTCCTGAGTGCGGCGCCCCCGCAACGGAACAACAGACAGCATGAGACAGGTCAAGCTTTGATTGATTGGTGTTTCCGAGCGTGACATCTGCTAAGGTCATTAGACCCGTAAGTGTTCATCGCGGGAGGTAGCCGTAAACGTCGCCCGCTCCCGACACTGGCAGGATTTTCTACACTGGCTAGATAGCTATGTCGAATTCATTCATGTCTGGGGGAGAATTCCAGCGGCGGATTGCTCTAATGGGTAGTTTTCCGTGGTTTCTACGATCAAAACCAGGCGAATGCCCGAGCAGTATATCCTAACAAACGGACCATGGACCGTACACGAACTTTCCTTCCCCTTCCTTGTCCTACCATCACCCCTTACTTACATACACACTTACATGCACTACATTACCACATATGTCGGGAGACCGGTGGGGAGAGGTTAGAGCTTGTCCGGATGGACGATATCCCGTTGGTGGGAGATATCTAGTTGGAGAAAAACCCTTCTAGCCAACAGTTCATTCGGCGCCGGATCTCACCACCCGGCAGGGGAGGACCACCGCCACCACCCGCTATACAATGCGCTACACTTACGGGACTATCGACCTTAGCCGTGGGACGCGCCCGTTATCTCATAAACAATCACTCAATCAATCTGTCGGCGGATTGGGGTGTTTTGGCGCGTCTCTCGTGCGCTGATCGTTTGGCGCGGAGTCCCTTGCGGTGAGTGGCCGTCCCGTCCCGCCGCGGAACCACGCTCTGCGGGCGGCGACCGCGACCCCGCGGGGCCTTTTAACAGCGCCACCTCGCCCACCGCCCACCGCGCTGGACATCACTCGCCCGCCACCAAAACGGCAGGCGGTCCGGCGCACGCGCTGTGGGCCAAGGCGTACCGCTCGGGGCCGGAGGCTCTCTATACTTCGGTTTCCCTTTCTTGGCGCACAGGAGGTGTGTCAGTAAAATGAAACATCTCACGGGTATTCGCGTCGTTCTCCGTTGTGCCGCCAGGCGTCGCGTGATCGCCAGAACTGCTCGATATAGTCGCGATCATGCGACTCCTAGTGGCACAACCGAGAATGACGCGGAATACCGTGAGGTATTCCGTTTTATTGACACCCCCCCCGAGTGCGCCAAGAAAGAAAAAACCGAAGTATAGGTATACTGCGATTTTTCTGACTTTGCCCCTCATGGGCCCGTCTTCACGACGGTATATCGCCACGTTTCTCAGTCGTGCCGCCAGATATCGTATGATCGCGTCCCGTATCTAGCAATGCTTGCGATCATCCGACTCCTAGCGGCACAACGGAGAAAGGCGTGAAATGGCATGTGATATTCCATCGTGGCCATAGAGGCTTGAGGGGCAGAGTTAGAAACATCGTACTATTGTTTCACTCTTAGTTCAGGCCAAGTATATATGAGGTCAGATCGGAAAGTACCGCAGAATAATTTTTACACCATTGCTACTGCAAACTGGAATGGCACGACGAAATAGCACGACGGGATAGTGTGAATTCAAGGATTCACAAAACATGTATTGTGGCTGCACCACGTTTTGGATTTTTTTAAAATATATTTAGCAATAGGATTTATCCACTGTTTTCGTTACCAGTGTCCGGCAATAAGAGTTTTTCTGCCGAAAATTCGCTGTTTTCCGACGCACGATTACAGTTAACTTCTTACGAAACACCTTCGAAAGGGTGAAAAAGTAAAAAATAGGCATCAAATCGAGTGATCTTAGCGTTTAGGCTACGACCAATTCAGCAACCCGCGTGTACGTGAGCGATAAACGCAACGCTCACCTGTGCGCATGACAAGCGCGCCCAACATGATTCTGTTCCCTTATCGCAGCAACAACACAAATATCCCAGCGCGGCCCGCTGCCCTCTCTATACTTCACTGCCTGATGGAAACTTTCCGCATGCTCCAAAGATCACGGTGATCTCGTTTTCGACGTATTTATGAAGCTGTGGTCGGCAATAAAATGAAGTTTGGCCACTCACAAACAGCGCATACGATATCATGTTCCGTGTGTGGGCATACAAGATACACCTTTTCATTATAAAAGTGCGGCAAGGAATAAATAAAATGTTTCAAAAGAACAATTAATTAGACGCTAATAAAAACCTTGCAGCGTGTTTCAAAGATTACTAGTGATAATTGCAAAGCGTGAAGTGTGGAGAAAGCACAACTTAGCATCACGCAACTGAGGGCCAATTGGACAAGTTTCGGCTCCTGTGGCTGCTCTCGCGCCAGGTGACCTAACACACGCAGGCCGTCTGAATTTCAATGCGCGAAGGAGGCGGCGACGGCGGCGGCGGCGGCGGCGGCGACTACTCGCTATGCGACTGCAGCTCTGCAATTGTTTATCACGGACAGCGTACCTCGCTGTGACCTTTCAACTCACAGAGGTCACCAAATTTACGCTAAATTGGGAGTCAAGCGAAATCCTGTTACTTTTGCTGCCTCAAATTTCTGCCTCCAAACAATTTTTTTTTTCAAGAAACGATTGAAGCTAATTTCAAGACTGAATTCTAATTTGAATCTTAATTGGTTTTCGAAGATGTCGAAACTGTAAAATCTTAAATACAATCTTTTGGTTAAATAATACAATAACAACAACAACACGCACGCAGACTTTTTCTGGGAGTGGTGATAAAGTCTCCTGTGACAGCGCAGTAATGAAATTTCAAGAAACAAAATCAGGAACAGCATTTTGCCAGCCTCCAACTTGTAACTGATAGAAATTCCACACTCAATTCCAAATATTCAAACACTTCACAATTTGTAGATGAGAAAATTTACAGCATGCCCCCCCCCCTAGATCCGCGGAGAGAAAAGCGACTACCCCACGCGAAGTTGCGAATTCAGTAAAGTTTGCGCACTGCGTGTTCGGCGCTCTGTATTTCGCCTAGCGCCGTCCGATAACTCATTCCTGTTTCCTGTTGCCAAGTTCACGGTCATTCTGCTGACTCCCCACGACTGGCATTTCGACGTCAGAAACTCCTACATAGGGTTTGAATGCGTTCAAAGATTTAAATATGTAAATTATTTTATAAAGATTCACTTACTGGTATGGCATGGAATTAATATTAATAATGAATGTACGTTCTGCGAAATAAATTTACTAACTCAAGATGCTTTTTCAATAATTGAATTTTTTAAATTTCCGAATTGAATTAATTTATTAGTGATTCCGGGTGCGTGAACTGCTAAGGTCATTATTCATCAGTGGCGTAGCGTCAGGGGACGCTGAGATGCTGAGCATCCCCGTATATAAGAACCTTAAATACTGTATTGATAATCTTACAAGTGGTCTGTTGAGCGAAACACGTTTTGTATTAATTTAAAATTGATTTCCTATGATTGAATTCGGCGGGCTGTTGAAGCTGGCCTCTGATTGGTTGGAAGCTAAAATACTTCAGCGTCTGCCGCCAGATTGCGACGAGCAATGACGCATGCGCAGATGGCGAGGTTCCCCTCTTCACCCCTGGCCAAGAGAAACCCGACTGCTTTACGCTAGCGTCTACTGCGGAAAGAAGCTCGTTTGTGCACGAGAGCGCAGCACACTTCAGGCGTTCAGTAAATTATCTTTCTCTCTCTCACTAGGGAGTCCCCGCTTGGTCATGGGTACAAACTGTAGAAATAGTGCCTGACTACTATTTCTTAATTAATATCCAGAAATTGTATTATCTCTTAAATAGATTACATATTATTTAAGTCTGCAATGTATAAATTAACAAATGGTCTTATTGCCATTCGCGTATAAGAATTAAAGCTGAGCCATTGTATAATTTGCTTTCAAGACATCGGCAGCCTGACTGCTGTGAGGATTTTGTGGGAAGCGCCTACACCGTCGTAAGCAATCGAGATCGTGGAAGTAGTCCCAGTGTATCTGCCTTGTGTTGCGTTCGCCTGTTAGACGAAGTAGTTGATAGTGACATTTTGTGTGTTATTGTTGAGCATCCCCAAAAGTGTGAGTCACGCTACGCCACTGTTATTCATGTAAGTGTAGTGAATGTTTTTATTGCGCAGTTATCTTCCTCCGTTCGATGGCAAGATGTGGGTCTGATCTAATTCGGCTTGCGGGATTTTTTACAACAGATATCCCTCACCAGCGAACACCAGCCCCAGCTGGGACGAGCTCTAAGTAATCTCTCGACTCGTCTACCAACAAGTCTGGCAGTGTAGTGCATGTGAGTGTAAGTGTGTGTAAATAAGATTTGAGGCAAGGACAAGGAATAGGAAGGAAAGATCGCAGGCGGACCGTCGCCTGTTTGTTAGGTTAGTATTGCTTCGGTTTTCAACTGGTGTTGATTGGAGAAACCAAGGAAAACTACCGATCAGAGCTGCTGGCTGCTAGAATTCTTCTCCAGACAGCGGCTGAACTCGATCTAGGAAGCTAGTGTCGAAAAATACTGCCATCGTCGGATTTTGAACCCTAGGCCCTCCCGGCCAGACGCATTGCAGTGGGCATCTGTGATGTCCTTAACCACTTCTCCCTGTCTTAATTGAAGAAACACATATTTTAAAATTGTAATTCACTCTATGAAATCAAGAAGTTCAAAACAATTTTTTTCTTTTAAATTTAATTAGGAATTTTATTTTACATGTAATTTATTTAGTTATTCATGAATCAATGGCGTGATATTCAAATAAGTTCTTGTTAGAGAATAGTGACCGAACGAAATTAGGACCGAAGAAATCGAGAGGATGCAATGGTTTGGGAAACAGGTGCTTGCTTGCTTCAAAGTCCTTCCGAACGAACCATCCGTACTTCCGCCAAGAGAGAACTCTCCTGCACGCGAACATCGACCTTGACGTCTCCACTTATTGCATTCCTTTCCTACTCGATTTCGTTCTTTGCGCACGGTGTTCGTCCTCGAGTCATTTTCATTTTAAACTTATGTCATTCTATCTCTTACTCTCTCCTCATTGTGAAAAAACTCAAGCATTTTCTCTATGCGTTCCTCTGTATATTTTCTTTTTTAGTCCTTCCTCTTTCTTTTCGGACTTCTTTCTTTTCGTTCTTTCCTCTTTCGTTTCGTCATTTCCCTTTCCTTTAGTTATTTCCCTTTCAAAAGTTATATTCTCTTTCTTTGGTCTTTCCTCTTTTTTCTCACTTTCCTCTTTTTTGCCTTTTCCTCGTTTACTACTTTTTCTCTTCTTTTAGCATTACTTTCTTCCTCTCGTCTCTTCTTCTTTCTCTTCATTTCTTCTCTTCTCTTCTCTTCTCTTCTCTTCTCTTCTCACTCTTACTTTGCGTCTCTATTTCTCCCTCTCTCCTCGTTCTTTACTCCTTTCTCTCTCTCTCTCTCTCTTCCCCTCCTCTTGATCTATTTCCTCTCTTACGTTGTTTTCGCGTTGATTTCCATTCACGATCTCGTTCATTCATTCCCACCACCTCCAACTTGCCCCCTCCATTCTTCTCCGCCTCAAATCTCGTCCATCACCCACTCTCCCTCTCCTGCCCCTCCTCTGCCCTGTCAGCGGGGCCTCCCCACCTGCGGCGGCGCACGGCCCCGCAACTCCCACGCCACCGAACGGGACCAACCCCTCGCGCCGCCGTAATTAAATTTTATCAGGCTGACGTAACAAATGTAGCACCTTGGTGAGCGAGCCCGTTTCAATTTACGCCCAACAAAGCCCGAACTAGGAATATTTAAATAAATCATCTTCCGTAGGGATACACAATTACTATGCACGGGAAGTGAGAGTAATAAATATTCGTTATCTTCTCCGAGAAGCCGACGGCGGACGGTGACTGAGCTGTGGGAAACCCCGTAGGACTAACACGAGGGCCGCAGCAACCACGAGGGCCTGGCACCTTGGTGCTTCTCGTAAACTTGGGAAGTCGAGTCTGTTATGTAAAAGGTGAATAAGCCGATCCCTGGTGGCCAAGATTGTTTAGGCAATAGTGTGTAGCGAACTCGGACCCAAGAATCGCGGGCTCGAGTCCCGCCTCGCGCACGGTTGTATTTGTGTTCGTCCTTTCACCCCTGTCATTACCATAGCATGAGATCTGCAGTTACATAACGTTAAACCAAATAGTGGTCGCTAATGACCATGATGTTAATGCTATCTTAAATAGCAAACAAAAAAATTGTGAATAAGTGGGGTAGAAACAATACATTGCTTTCAAACATTGCGTATGTACTAGTAGTCGATAAGGCCTTATCTATATCTTCATTAATTCTATTTATCCACCTTGTTGTTAGTATAAACCTAATGGCCTGCAGTAGCCAATATGCTCATGAACAAAACCAGACAAAATTTGTTTCCAAGGTAGCACGCAGGCTGCTCAAGAAAACAAATAAAATTCTTTCATGTAACACGAAATAAAAAACAGTGTTCAGAAAGACAGCAATAACATGGTGTAGAATGTATTCAGTACAACAGTTTTTTTACACATGAAAATAAAAATAAAACTTTCTGAAACACATCGCAACCCTTCAATAGCAAATATTTAAACAGACTCTTCCTTGAAGCCTTGCTGTCGCGCTATGTTCGCTGTGTCAAAGCAGAGCAGCATCGAGTTTGAGACTTGAGTCGCGCAAGGTGGCGATAGGCGAATTAACACAATCAAATATTTCCATTTTTCAGTCAAAATCGAAACTTTTATTGTTTTTTGATAAATACAATGAATATACAACAAACAATATCCTGGGTTACAAACTAACTCTAACAAGAACATCCAACATCTACCAAAACTGGCACATATTAAAAAAAGATTAATTTATCCAATAAAATTGGAGCCCATGGTTTCCGCCTGCGGGATTCGTTTGATAATATTCCTACATTTATGACCTGATATTTTCGATATTTTCCTACGTGATTTCCACCATTGCCAGCTTACTTGCGTTGCATACGATAAGGGGAAATAAATAAGAATTAACACATCACATGCTTACTGTGTCAATAAAAGAAAGAAACTACATCCTCCTTATAAATACACTTTTTACTTTCTCGCTTCGGAGGAGAGAGATAAGTTAGGCAACGCTGCACGAAAAAACGTGGAATTTCCAGCAGAAAAATTCTATTACAGGGCCCTGGTAACGAAAAATAAATAAATCCAGTTGCTCAATTTAGAAAAAAATCCTCTAATACGTGGTGTGGTTTTTGGTACCGAAAAATTTAATCACGGCAAAACGTCTGTCGGTCCGTCCGTCTGTAAACAACGCTAGCGGCTAAACCGTTCATCCGATTTTTTAAAACATTGATACTCCCCAATCGATCTGCTTGATGACGCGGTCACTTGAATTTGAAACCGATATTTTAATTCTGGAGGCTACTTTACATTACCCCTGAGACATTTTACTTATTATATATATATATATATATATAAAAAGCTCCGTCGTTTTTTATTAAATTTGGTTGTTGGATAGTGTGAAGGGCGTTTAAGAGAATGTTGCAGGTCTCATGTTCGTTGCAAACCCCAATTTTTCGAAAATTGCAAAAGTTCAAAAATTTTCCGGAGTCTTCCTGCAACTAAAAATATTCAAGATAGAGATTTTTTCTCTTAATAAAATCTGTTCCTTAAAGATAGATTTTTAAATAAGATCATGTACAATTTTTCGAAAATTTTCTACCGCGCGGCGCCTGGTACGCGAAAAATATTCTAAACATTTCGAGTACTTTTCGCGTAATTTTACTTGAAAATGCGGGCGAGAAAGTACGTGCTATTTTAGCATCTCTAGTTTCTATAAGGGCAAACTGTTTAAAGAAAAAAATTCCGACATTTTTTTTAGAAAACTTTGAAAATATAACTGCTTCAAGTAAAGTGCCCTCCAAAATTAATATACCTTAAATATCTCCAAAACAGCGAAACTAGATTTTATTTCTGACGGTTTTACCAAGTTTCATATCAAAAGCTTATAATTTGATAGTGACGCGTCACACATCCATCCAGACCCAGATCCATCCAGACCATCTCTTCGCCTCCACCAATCATCTTTGGAGATGCACTGACAGACCTTTACCCTGACGTGTGTGCGGAGTTACAGCTCAAAAAAGGTTTAAACACGGATTTGACGACCGTAAAAAACGAGATCGTATTGGTGATATGACTGAGGTACTTTTCCTCCCTATATTATACTAACGCGCTTTCTGTTCCCTGGCCCGTTAGCGGACTCCTTTTGAAATCCTTAAACTCTTTCCGTTCAATGAAACTCCAGACGCCTCTGGACCAACACCATAGTGTGGCGTCATGGTAGCGAAATGACAACACAGACACGAGATCCATGTACAAATCTGTTTATTTACAATATTTACAAATGTACAGCTCTGGGGCTATGTTCGCCACAACCTCCGTGACACCCAGGCACCTGCTGTGTCCCTTAGGCTCGTGCATCCCCCACCTTGCCGCTTTACTGCGCAGGCGGCCCGACACCCGTGTTACGCATCCGCCATGTCTCTCGGAGTAACACACCCGTCTTCGAATCAGCAGTTACTCCATGTATTTTAAAATAACTGCAATGGATGTAGAACTGTTTCTTCTTTCTAAGCTAACCTATCCCTTCGAACGCTGTGCGTGTCTAGTGAATTTGGCACATTCAGCGTTCCGCATTTCGAGGCTTCCAATTATCATATCCCTTTTCTACAACCAATACACTGCTCGCCAATCAACAACAACCAACAGCAAGAACAGCGACAAAAAGTCGTGTCCCACTCGTTTACCCAAGAGAGCCGGGGCTTTCGGCGGTGGCTCGCGGGCAGACGCGCGCACGCTTCGCGGGTTCGGTCATGGAAGCCGAGGCGCTGAGAAGGCCGGCTCCACAAATAAAGATCGGAAAAATATGTGGTACGAAATGTCAAAATGTGTAAATAAATGTGTAACGAAAACAGTAAGAATATGTAATAAATATGTAATGAAAACAGTAAAAATATTTAATAAATATGTAATAGTGAATATAATATGTAATATTAAAACTCACTAATTGTAAAACACATTTACATAATACGAAATTACGTGTATAAAAATTTATTAAAAAATTTAAAAAGTAATATAAGACACATTGCAACCTTTGCACCATACAACTTTTCCGTCAGTAATAGAAACTTCATCTATGGCTATCTAGGTCTGTAGTTTTGTAGCCTGAATAGACGAAGTAAAAGTATTAACATCATTCATCGTATAAACTGGCGATATACACGACCAGCAAACAATCACTGCAGCGTGAAGAACTCTTTGAATACTAAACGTCAGCGATCGCCAATGTTTGTTGGAAAATTAAGGTTAAAGGTCACGATCCATATAAAATTTAAGAAAATTGATAGCATCAAAAATATTTTGTGAAAATACCAAAATACGTAAAATAAGTAATGTAGTACTGAATATGTAAAAACATGTAACGAAAACATTTGATATTGTGGTAGGAAGGCGACGATTCGCCAAGATTACAAATTTGAGATATGTAAGAAAATAGACAAAAAATACGTAATTACATAAAAACCCGGTCACTATGCATAAACAGCAGGCGCGCCGCGCTGAATCAATAAACGCCTGCGGAGGCGCGGCGCGGCGCGGCGCGGGGCGAACGCGCGAGAGTCGCTTTTTTTGTGAACCGACGCCGCATCATAAACCCTAATTTACGATGCGGTGCGGGGCGCCCACCCGGGCCGGTGAACGGGCCTTTGCGGCACGACGACTCCGATGCGAGAGCGGGACGGGCGGGACGCGCGGGCCGGTGCAAACGCTTCGCGGTGTGCGACGTGCGAAGTGTGAAGTGTGAGGTGTTTGGTGCGAGGTGCAAGGTGTGGGGTGTGGAGTGCGGGGTGTGGGGTGCGGGGTGTGGGGTGCGAGGTGCGAGGTACGCGGTGCGGGGTGCGGATTGCGGGGTGCGGGGTGTGGGGTGTGGGGTGCGGGGTGTGGAGTGCGGGGTGCGAGGTGTGGGGTGCGAGGTGCGCGGTGCGGGGTGCGGGGGTGCGGGGGTGCGGGGGTGCGGGGGTGCGGGGTGCGGAGTGCGGAGTGCGGGGTGCGGAGTGCGGAGTGCGGAGTGCGGAGTGCGGAGTGCGGAGTACGGAGTGCGGAGTGCGGAGTGCGGAGTGCGGAGTGCGGAGTGCGGGGTGCGGGGGTGCGGAGTGCGGAGTGCGGGGTGCGGGGTGCGGGGGTGCGGAGTGCGGAGTGCGGAGTGCGTGGTGCGGAGTGTGGAGTGCGGGGTGCGGAGTGCGGAGTGTGGAGTGTGGAGTGCGGGGTGCGGGGTGTGTGGTGCGGGGTGCGAGGTGCGAGAATTATTACATTAAAACTTTAACTTCCATGTTTAATATCTGTCTTAAAAAAAACACTTAATCACGCGACCTTAAGCAACTATTTTATTCAGAAAAATTCCCCACAAGAAATAAACCATTTAATATTACTTGAAAGTTCAATATTAGTTTTATACAATCGTGACATAATTATTCAAAAACTGAAACTCAGAACAATAGTTTATTTTAAATTGCATACTCTGCATTCCATTCCTTCTATCCAAAAATTTTGAAGTTAGAATGCGCGTGGTGGAATGCGAAAAAAAAGTATTGATTTGGATTCGACAATATGCACATAATTGTTATGTGGGAATTAAGTATATGATACGAAATTGAAGTATTCTCGTTATTAAAGCACTTGTATCAATCACTTTCGGTTTATACAACATTAAGTAAATGGCAATTTTGGGGAATCTTATAACTAGCAATGTAATGGGAACCTGATCTATGTTGGTATACGCATTTCATGGTTATCATTTGATAAGTATTCACAGAAAAAGTTAGACCTGCTTGAGCGACGTTGATTTCTATTTTATTAAAATCGTAACACAGTCGACGTGCATTAGCAGTTTTTGAAGGCTCAGTTTTGTACTAGAGTACGAGTTGTTTGGCTGCGATTAAAAGAAGTTGGTGATTGACAGTTGCGAATGGAAAGGAGCGACGTTAACAGTTTGCTTACCACTGAACACGTGTTCCCGGGACACGAATATAAACACTTGAAATAAATACTTATTAAAGTAACCAAATCATACACTCATATTGAATGAAGCTACTTCAGAATCACTACTGGCAGCCACCAACTTGTTTTAATCGGAGCATAATTTGGATGATATTTAACGCTGCGGTGACGGCGAGTGCAAAGGGCCTTACAACTTACAGGTGTTGGAGAACTTCATTGACGTTTCTGGGCACGTCAACTCCTAAGATCATTACCCCGTTAGTGAAGTGAAAGTTTTGTCTCGGGAGGTGGCGATGTTGCTCGCCCGCTGAATGGTAAAATCTGGAATTGACGTACACATCGGGCTTGCAGGACGTTTCTTCTTCCAGGAATCTCCCGAAGCAGGACACCGCCCCAACTGGGACAAGCTCAAGTTCCCGGCTGGTCTCTCAACGTGAGTGATTTTGAAGTGCATGTAAGTATAAAGGTGCAAGGGGGGAGGATAGGGCAAGGAAGATGAAGGAAAACTCGCGCGCGGTCCATGGCCCGTTCGTGACGGCATTTGTCTGGTATTGATCTGAGAAACCACGGAATACTATCAGAGCAGCTGGGCGTTAGAATTCTCCTGCAGACAGAGGCTACATTCAAGCTGAATACCAGCATACCAGCTGTGTAGGTAGTATCAGCAAGCAGCATACCAGCTGTGTAGCTAGTATCAGCAAGCAGCATACCAGCTGTGTAGCTAGTATCAGCAAGCAGCATACCAGCTGTGTAGCTAGTATCAGCAAGCAGCATACCAGCTGTGTAGCTAGTATCAGCAAGCAGCATACCAGCTGTGTAGCTAGTATCAGCAAGCAGCATATCAGCTGTGTAGCTAGTATCAGCAAGCAGCATATCAGCTGTGTAGCTAGTATCGAAAATCTGCCACTGTCAGGACTCGAACCCTAGCACCTCCCAGTCACAGTGGCTGCGGAAACACTGCCTCTGAGTCAACCAGTACAGATCGATGAATTAGTTCGTGGCTGGAATCGATTCGTTTTCTAGAATCGAATTTCTAGGCAGACTGCTCTGATCAGTTTTCTATGATCTCCCTGATCACTTCCAGGCGAATGACTGAGCAGCAGTTCATTTATTAGTGATTTCGGGCGTGTCAACTGCTAAGGCCATTAATCTCGGTGTCGTGCATGTTTTTTATCGCGGGAAGGAAAGATCGCATACTGTCCGTATCCCCTTTCTTAGGATACAGCGTCAGCATTGGCTAGTTTTTGATCGGAGAAAAAATGGCAAACTACCGATCAGAGCAGCTGGCCGCTAGAATTCTTCTTTAGTTTAGCGGCTGAATTCGACCTAGCTAGTATTGAAAATCTTGCCAACGTCGGGGCTCGAACCCCAAGATCTGACGATCAGAGACACTGCAGACGGAACAGCGGCTAACACCATGAATACCGCACGATCTTTCCTTCCCATTTCATTCCCATCATCATCATCACACTTCCAATCGGACGATGTTATGCATCAACCGGCTAAGCGTCATTTTCAAAAAAAAATGAGATATGGACGCTATCAGTTGCATTGGACTATGTTCTAAGTGTACGCAAAATTTTGGCACCAAATCTGTAAAAATAACCTTATAATTAATGAAAAATGTGAACGCTATCAGTCACATCAAGGATTTTATATCTCGAAAAAAAACTAGATCTTGTAATCTGCTGTTCTTAATTTCACATTATGCCGGTAAGCGCCAGATATTCCACTCATGTTTGTATAGTTTGGCGCTCCAAGGAATGAAATAATTATATTACAGTTTTTAGAGCTGAAAATGTAATAAAGCCTTTGAACATGATTATCTCAAAACTTGTTTGATGTTGCACAGCCGGTTGATGCATAACATCGTCCAATTGGTCTGGGACGCCGAGGGGGAATACGTTCCGACGTAACCCTCCACGACATTACTGGTACACGTCTGTGACGATGCGTTGCGGCATTCACGCCATGAAAAAGAATTTCGAAAATGTGTACGACTTCCAAATTGTGCTTTCCGTGACGAGGAAATTCGAAATATGGTTCGAAAAGAGTTTCAAATTGGGAAAAAATGTCAATGACAAACAAGATGTTTTATGAATATTAAATGGAACAAAATGAATGTTATACGTTATTTTCATTCCCAAAATACGAGAGATGAAGAACGTGCCGGTACTGCGTTATGTATTCTGCTGCTTAAAAAAAGATTGCATGGAAAAACAATTGAGGCAGGCGTGCGTGTATGGAACTCTGACCTTTCTATTCTCTGCACGGTGGCAACCGAGTGGATTAAATTTGGAATATACGAGTCACTTCAAGGTAAACTCACCGACAACGACTGTAGGCTTTTTCTGTACCGTCGTCAGTTCTTTCCTGCCTTACAAGAAGATGCGGAAACTTCGCCGCGTAGAATTCGATTAGCAATACGTTTTACGAAGACAGAGAACGTGTTCTTTCCGATTTGGTTACGTTCCTGACAATTTCTTCAGCCACCTGCGTCACAATGCCTAATAACGAACCGCTGGTCACGGTCGCACGATTTATCCGTGACCCTCCAGCACCATCAGACCATGACTGAATATCGATTGTGTTTCCGTCGCCTGCTGATTCTTTAGCACGTCAAACCTTTTGTCAGCGCTTCTTTACTGGTAGGCAAACGTAGTTTTTATAACGACATATAGACAAAATATTACTAAATGAATAAATAAGGGTCAGGATGAAACAGATGTTAGGTAAGGACAAAATTCTGACCTCGGCGGGAAACCTTCGAGTTGAACTTCGTAACTCGAGTGTTTGTCGGCTTTCTCGTCATGTGCCTTTTAGCTGCTTCAAGTTACTGATGCTGCACCTTGCAGTAATTTTCATAATTACATGATCAACAAAATCTTACATGAATAAAGACGATTAATATGAAGCCACTCTAAAGCAATGTCAAGCAAGTGTTGATGGAACACCAAATAAGAAAGATTGGCAATGATGTTCATTAATTTTCTATATTACCGTACTCCTCGTACCAATTTTGTAATGCAGGAAGTGTTTCGTATAAGTATATTAATAAACGCATGAGAATTTACACAATACGTTAAACATACGATTTTTTTCATTAATCAGGAAAGAATATACGGATATTATTTCAGAATTTTAAACAATACCAAAAACGTAAATAAATGATGTGGATGTAAACATAATCGTGCATGTGACTATACTAACTAATGTTTTTTAGACAGCTTCTGGTAAAAGCGATTCTTTTAGGCCTAAAGTTCTAACTACAGCACTTCTTCGACAAGTGACGCGATGCTCAAATGTTCAGATAAATCTAAAATGCAACAAAGAAAACCAAATACTTTGATTTGATCACATCAGCTACAATAGACCTTAACATATCATGAAGCGGTTTATATACTTGAATTAAAATAAAAGTCAGTTACACTTTTAAAATATGTGTCTGGCACATTTGGATTTTATTTTGGTTGTAGGATTTGGCCGGCCGGTCTATCGCCCTTATGTCGCAATGTTTCCTACTCGCAAAGTAAAATGTCACTTTTACCAACCGTATCATAAATAACTATTCTTATATTATCTACTTATATTACCGGTACTTACTACAACTTATAATACCGGTATTTGTCAGTCGATGTATTTTAACAAGTGTTTAAAACAGAACACTTTAAATTTTTTATCTAAAAAGTTATGTAATAACAAATCATTTGCTTTCATAATTCATTAGTTTTAAATTATGATTGTTTTTGAAAATTTTTTATTAAACTCCTGACCATGATTTAAAGCATTCGTTTTCAACCGACGGTCTGTGGAGTACTGATAGGTCATGAGATAATATTTATGACCTGCAGAGAAATCTGAACATTACTAGAAAGGTTTGGGATCAAACATTCCTATGGAACGTTCTGGCACAAAATCAGACACTAATACCATCTACACAGCATTCTGAAAGTAGTATTAAATGTTGATAAATATGACGGTATAATAAGTGTTTTAATTCCCTGTAAGTGAAGTTGAGGGTTGTAAAACTGTGTCTCAGAACTGAAATCCGTACTAATGGGGATTATCAGTCCCGCAGCCATGTATAAGCTTTCTTTTTGTTTTATTCATAGTAAAGGAAAATAACCATTAACTTACTCGAAATATTGAGTAATAGATATCACTTTAAAGTGTTTATTATAACTTAAATCATTTGTAACTCTGAACCTACCTTTAATAATACTGTTACAATTTAACAACGTTTAGAGATATTTCATCAACAAAGCGTTTTCGAATTTCAAGTTTAACATTTTTTTTACCACATAATTGTTAGATATTTCATCTTAATAAAATATAATTTCTTGGATCATTATTTTCGAATGAACTTTTTTTTAAAACATCGGCAGCGCGCGGGATTTAAAATTTCGAATTTAGAGTCCCACGAAACCGTAAGGTTGGCAACCGCTGCTCTGAAACTCTCGGCTTGCGGAAGCCGTGCGGAATTCGAAGCTCGATTACAAGGCTTCGAACCGAAGCTGACGGGCGGGTCCCGCGGCGCCCGTTCCCACTTGCGCAAAAACGAGATGAGAAAACTCGCGCAACCGATCGCGCCCCCCCCCCTTGGGCAGGGCGGCGCGTGAACTTGCGCGGGGCGCGTGCCCCGGGCGGGTCACGACCGAAATTGCTCCGCGGGCGAACAGGTGCGGCCGCGCGGGCCGACGGAGTCTGGTAACACCGGTGATGGTGGTGGTGGTGGTGGTGGAGACGTGACTTGTGTTGGCCGTGATGGTGGTAGTGGAAGGGTGGTGGCGGGGCTGGGTAGTATTAATGGGAATGATTAATGGTATGCGCTGGTGAGTGTAAGGACAATGACAGTATTGAATGTTATAGTGAATGTGTAGCTGGAATATATCGATGACCATGTCGGTTGAATGTTTCGGTGTTGGTTGAATATGTTGGTGACGGTGTCGGCTGAATGTGCCGGTGACGGTGTCGGTAAAAAGTTTCGATAACGGTGTCGGTTGAACGCTTCAGTGATAGTGTCGATTGAATGTTTAGGTGACGGTGTCGGTTGAATGAGCGGTGAATATTTCGGTGACTGTCGGTTGAGCATTTCAGGGCCAGCGTCGGTTGAATATTTCGGTGACAGTGTCTGTTGACTGTTTCGATGTCCGTGTCTCTGGAACATTTCGGTGAAGGTGTCGCTGGCGGTATTGTGTCTGTGACGATGGTGAATTTGGTGAATTTGGGGAGTGTGATGGTGGCGATGGGAGGAAGCGGGACCTGCGGCTGTCGTGCGCGAGGTTTAGTCGTGATGGAGGCAGAAGGCGGTGGCTGTGGTGGTAGCGGCGACCCTGTGCTCCCTGGCGCCGTGAGGAATGTGTCGGAGCGTGATGAAGGTCAGGGGAAAAGGAGAAATAGTGGAGTTGGCGGTCGCAGAGTAGGTGCGGTTCGCACGACCGGAATTCTTGGTGGTAATGCTCTTGCTGGTAATGCTGCTGGCGTGCTTGATGAAGTGTATGAGATCGCACGACTCCTGAAACGATGAAAATGGCAGGACTTGAATTATAAACCGGGCGAAGGGGATTGCGATGATAGCGGTCAAAGGCTGGTGGTTATAAGCATGTATTATGAACTTCACGTGCATTATAGAATTATAAGGACCTCGAATATAATGATTGTGATGATCCTTCCGATTGGTTTGATAAAAACAATCTGGTAAAAATACTTCAACAACGCAGAGGCGGGAATGACAGGAAAAGAAATCAGGGTGAATAGGTACAAAAACGCTGGAATGGATCGTATTGTTAAGAAACTTCATAACATTCCTCATTTGTGAGTTTTGACTTCTAAATTCTTTAAAACTGTGTGCTGAATTCTCGAACCCAAGTATGATACTTCGTAATTTATTGCTTTAGTAAATGGAAGGGTGCAGATAAATTCACGAGAAATACATCCACCAACTTGTGATAAGGAGAACATGAGACAATGGGGCTATAATACCCAGGAATGATCAAGAATAGACACGGAAGAGGGACATGAACATAATTATCATTGGACAGGTAAAGGCATTAGTTATCACAAGGCAGAGTGGTAAAATACACAATAATTTAAAAAATTAAAAATAAAAATATAAGAACAATAAAATGTTAAGTCCTCATTGAAACATTTCTTATATAAGCTTTAATTTACCCATATTGTAAATATTGTTGAAAACTTAAAACTTCCAAAGCACCATGTAAACTACACCTAAGTTTTCCGTTACAAACCCTAAATTAAGATTACTTACGTGTCTAAGTATAAAAAAGCAATGTTTCAAGACAATATTTCAAAGCTCTTTTACGGAATAATTCATAACATTATACAGAAAAAAACATTAAACATTTTAAACAATAATAGAATCTTTAAAATATGCCCTACCGTAAAAATCTGCCATTCTAAAAATGTTCATCTCTCCAAATTTTCATCCCTGAAAATCTGCCCCTTAAAAATCTTAGCCAGTTCGTACATCAAATCATTTCCACGGCCAAGGTGAGGGCGCTCTTAATCTGGGCTATTGACAGTGATGTTACTGGACACGTTCACATCTGTGGTTATTAGACCAGTCAGTGAAGTGAATGTTTTTCCGGAAGGTGGCGGAACTTCTTCCCCAACTGGATTCGACACTAGCTAGTCAGCTAGGTCGAATTCAGTCACTGTCTGGAGGAGAATTCTAGCTGCCGGCTGCTCGGATCGGTAGTTTTTCCGTGGGTTCTACCATCAACACGGCTGGGGGGAGGCGCTGGTGGGAGATACCTGGTTGATGCGAAACCCCACTAGTCGACGGTAGGTCAGTGCCAGATCTCGCCATCTAGCGGGGAAAAGATCATCGCCACCTCCCGAGAAAAAACACGCACTACACTTACTGGACTAATGACCAAAGTAATTGACGCGCCCGGAAACACGAACAATCAGTCAATCCCCCAATTGGAGGCTAAGATCCTGCGCCGATCTACTCGACGGATTGTGGGGGATTTCCTCTCCAAGTGTTTCCTCCAGCGGGGCACCGTTTTAGCCGGGATCAGCCCTAAGTTACTGACTGGTCGTCACACAAGTGTGATGGTGTAGTGCACGTACGAACGTGGATGACAGTGAGCAGGGGTGAGAGAATAGGACAAGGCAGAGAAAGAAAAGATCGCGTGGGGTCATTATTGGTCCGTTCATTGGCGTACTGCTCCGGTATTCGCCTTGTATCGATTAGAGAAACCACGGAAAACTACCAATCGGAGCAGCCGAGCGCTGGAGTTCTACTCCAGACAGGGGGTGAATTCGACCTAGCTAAATAACTAGTGTTGAAAACCAGCCACCGTCGACCCTAGCAGTGACAAATTCAGGAGGGGGCATGGAGTCTATGGCACCACCCCCAAAGGGCCTGGGGTTTTCGTCAGTTACCTTTCTTTATATGGGACAATTGATTTAAATATTTTCTTCTTCTTCTTCTTCTTTCGTTTGGGCCATCTAGGGCACGCACCAATTTCATTGCTTCTTCCTTTGTCCTTCTTTCTTCTTCCTCCAGTACTCTTTCATGTTCTCGCTGTGTATCACTTTTCTCTCCTCAAACCATTTTGATCCTGTCTTCTTTTCCTTCCTGCCCTGGAATCCTTCCATTTCTAACACTTTCTTCTTCAACATCTGTCTGCTGCTTCTCTTTCACTTATATTGTTTCTTTCTAAATCTTTCCTAACTTCTTTAATCCAGACTATTGTCGATTTTTTGTTCCTAAGGTAGTTAAAAATCTGCTTAGTTAATCTGTTGTCGTCCATTCTATATAAATGTCCACAAAATAGCAGTCCATCTCCGTAATGTTTCGGTTTGAATATTGTTATTTATATTGCAATTATGTAATTATTTAAACAATACTATTATTGTATATTATCATACACACTATACAAAAATAATGCACAATATAATAACAAATATGTATATTATTTAACAAAATCTATGATGCCCCCCCCCCAAATGATCCTCTCCTGAACTCTAGGACCTGCCGGTTAGAGCCGCTACAGTAATTGGTATTGCTGATAAACTCGGCCGGCTGTGCGCGTCTGGTCCGGGGCAGCGGTGACGGCGAGAGCGCAATCGCTGGCCGGCCGGTTGCAGCGTGGCCTCCGCCGCACCTCGCGCGCGCCGATATGGGCAGAGAATGGCCGCAGCCGTCGCGGCGGAAGAACGAATCTCGTCCTCTCCGGGTCCAAGGCGACCGGGTTGATGACATTGGACGCCGCGCGTGGTCGGGCATTTTAAAATTTAAAGTCGGCGAAAACGGAGAGCGCACGCGTGAGAGTGGCTTGCGCAGGCGCAGAAATACTTGTGCGGCAGTCCGGTAAAGTTGATTTGTACTGGTGTTTTTGAATTATCCATATTATGTTACTTGTACACGGAAGGTCAGTGAGGGAACTTAAAGAGATATATGACTATGTAATTGAATTTGAACGCCAAAAGTCTGCAAGAGATGGGTAGCCTTGGTTGAGTACTGCCAACAGTTTTGTAATTCAATTGCCGTACTTCATTCGTGTTTTTCTGGATGAGCCACATGATCCGCACTTGCTACTGGCAATATATCACGTGAAGTAATAATAAGGCCTTTCGAGTTTAAGTGAAATACCTTATTTAAATTTTCAACACGAATTCGGGGAGTTTATTTGTATCAGGAATATAACATTTTCTTACAATTCTAGATTATTATTTTGCTTTATGAATGTGGCTATTCTCTCATTTTCAGATGTTTGATAAAACCAACTGAAGAAAACGAAAAGTATAGGAATAAAATAAAGTATTATACTGTTTATTTTCGTTGTTATACAGACCAGTTTGATCCCGAAGTGGCAATTTTGGGTGCCCTAAAAATCCATGTTTTCTTTAAACTGCAGAGACTAAAATCTACTTTTAAGTGATAAACAGAACTCATTTGGCATCGTTCAAAATTATTTTCAAACACGCACGTACGAGTTCAACGATTGCAATTTTTACGGTATAGATCTTGTCACAATTTTATTATATTCAGTGAATTGGCGTTTAACATTAAACTATCAATATTTATGGACTGTTGCGGTTCAATGTATTTGTAGGAAATTGAATTATTTGTAATTCTGAAATATAATATCGGTTTATTTCGTATGGTACATTCATAATAAAAGAAAACCTATTGTATTATTCTAGTCCAGGGCTTTCCAATGGTGGCACGCGGGTCGCATGTGGCCCCCCGGATCTTTTTGTGCGGCCCGCCACTGCTTTGAAAAATTTTATTATACCAACCAAACACAATTGCACAATTCATCTTATTTTTATTTAATGCTATATTAATTTTCTCATTGCATGTACGTTAATCATTAAGAATGTTGAATAAAAGTCCTGTCTACTATAGTAAATTTGTTTTCAGTACAATCTCAGTAGTTAGGGTAAAAACTATCTTAAATTACGCTGCGGCCCGCGGCTTAATTAGAATTTGAAATGTGGCCCCTAAGCCCTTCTAAGTTGGACAGCCCTGTTCTAGTCCAAAGGCCCAACGCGCCTGTTGGTCTACGCTCACATATCTGCGGTGCGAAAACCTGACACAGTTCACACAACACGAAAACGCGTTGAAACTGAAATTGGCACGCGCTTCGGACTAGCGTTTGCATATATTACGGAGAGATTGAACCCTATCTGGTTTTTTAGAGAGCACGTGTTCTAAAATAAACACAATCATTCTTCCTCTTCCCCTTCCTGCTAGGGACATGATTGCAAGCCCCAGTGCTCTTAATGATTATTTCAACGATTTATAATCTAGAATTACTAACAATTAGGTTTACCCAAGCAAGGTTCCTTTACAATACACGTGTTGTATGTAATTACTTAAAAAAAAACATTATTTTCGATATGCCAAAAGTGGGAAAAGAATTTTATCACGAATAAGAATTTCAAAGAGAATTGAAAACCAAATATTTTCCAAATTGACTTAGATAAGAACTGATATCACCAATTAATAAACATGAAACAATAGTGAGATTGACGAAGAAATGTAGGCATTTTCGAAGAGAACAGATGCTAACAAGAGATTAATCTGTCCAAATAAGAAAACAATTACACATCAATTTATCGAATATAATGGAAAATATAAAAAAAAATTATCAAATATATCAGCTTACCTTGTTACAATTTATGGAATACTTTATGTATAAGGAAGATAAATGGAATGAAAACATCGAGATATCGAGGAACGGAGTTATATATATCAGTGGGTCAGGTTATATTGTGTCTTTGTGGTATTAGCGCAAGGGGCAGGTGATGAGTGAAGAAGGATGAGGCAGAATGCTAGCATAAGAAATTTGTTTAAAATTTAAAAAAAATACTGAGATTTATGCAAATTGACATAACTTATTCAGACGAATGAAAATTATAACCGTTAACATCTTTTCCAGAAACACAAGTTTCAAACAACGTGTTTGGAACAAGGTCTTCAAGGGGAGGGAAGTAATTGGTATGAAGGCCAGACACCCGGGCCAAGAAACAGAGACAGAGTGGTATATATAAAGATAAGAAACATATATAAGAAAAGAGGATTACGTCCTCCTCGGCGTCCCCAAAGGAAGAGTAAGTGTGCTCCCCCACCCGACGATCGGTGTTCTCTGTCACATAACACGCTCCCGGGCCCCTTGCACAAGCCACCGCGCATTCTCCGGCGTACCCCAAGGGCGACATAAAAGAGCGCTGCCTGCGATTCGCGCATTGCCATGCGGGGCGTTGTCCACTCCGCCGATCCCCTGCACTCAGTCGCCCCCCTTCCCCTTCCCCTCCCCTCCTCCTCCCCCCCTCCACAGCCCCCGCGTGGATAAGAGGCGGCGCGGAAGACGATCAAGGAAATGGCGGGAGGTCCCCTTTATATGCGTGACACGCTTCCGCCTCGCGGAGGATAACCGTAAAATCTATACATAACGAGAAGGAAAATGTACGATGTGAGGGAAGCCCGGCCGTTATGGCGCAGGCGATGCTGGTTCATTATCTCAACGTTGAGTCATCTGGTGGGAGTAATTTGGAATTAACAGACGAGATTTCGGTTCCTCGAAGAAATGCGATTAAACCGCGAAATGTAATCGTAATGTAGTCGTGTTCGGCATGCTAAAGTGCACTTCTCTTGGGCCTGAAAAGATACAGAGTGCATGTCTTGAATAAACAATCAGTGCCATTTTGTCTATTATTTATACTCTAATAGATGACGTGATTTGTAATATGAAATGTGATATAATAGTGAGATGCAATATGAATACCATGTTTCAAGAAATGCGAAAGGGTAAATATTCTCCACAAAAATATAGACATAAAATGAGAATTAAACAAAACTGAAACACAATTATCTGTTTGTATTTTATTTAAAGGGGTAAAGCAAAGTAAGTAGATTAATTCAATAGAGAGCACATACGGATCGTTAGTAATTAATTTGAATTAACTTTATTAGTTAAGTAAAGTATAAAAATAACAACTTTCAAGCCCGTTCATTCACATACGAAACAACTTCTAAGTTTTCAAACAGAATAAGCATATCATCTTTCACGAGAAATATCAGATCTGACTTGCCGACTTGGAAATTTTCCTTTTTTATTTCCTTCTTTGGATTTTTGTAAACCTTCCATCTTTTTCTCTTCTTGTTTATTATCAAAAAATGAAAACGGTATAGAACATTTTGACTGTTGTTCTGCTGACTTCTTCACTTCATGTTTGCTCCGTAACTATGAAGTTCTGGTACCTTGTTTGACATGTGTCCCACTCGTCACTTCACCTAGCAACAAGGAAGAAGCGTCGATTCATTTCTCTCAGACGAAGTACGCACCCGTTGTCAGCGAATGCAAGTGACGAAACGGCTGAGGAGTCTACCAAGAATGCAGATGAAGATAGGACAAAGTACTTGAAAATCCTGGCATGGTCGGGGCTCGAACCTAGAAACTCCCGGTCGGAGGGACTGTAGTAACATCACTTGATGGCCTGAGCCATCTCTTCCGGTAAAGTGGAAGAAGAGGTAGGAAAATACGGTGGAAGACAAGTAGAAGCGTATGCGGGGGCGGGGGTGAGGACATAAACGAGGGCGTGGGAGGAGTGAGAGGGCGGAGGCACCAAAGGAGGCGGAGGGTGGGGGAAGCGGGGAGAGGTTACAAACTGCACAGGTAAATTGGGGCGAAGACAGTGCCTTAGAGAATAGTGGAAAGGTACGAAATGAGGTAAAGACGGTGACGGATGTAAATGGCAGTTCTAGTGGTAAAGGCGCATTCGAAAAAAAGGAAAGTGCCGACATAATGCCACTGCAGAGGTAAATGCCAGTACAAATCGAAAGGTGGGGTGAAGGTAAAGGCATGGGTCGTGATGAGGGGACGGAGGTAAAGATGGGTGAGAATGTAACGGAGTGTAGAAGCAGGTATAATGGTAAATGACGCAACGGATGTGAAGACGCGGATGGTGGCAAACAGGCAGATGTAAATGCAAGTGCGAATCCAAAGGCGAGCGAATGTAAATGTGGGACGAACGTAAAGACAGGGATGGTGATGAAGGAGGGGCGGAGGTAAAGAAGGGTAAAAACAGGGATAATGGTCAAGGATAGGGTGGAGGTGAAGGCAGAGATGACGGCGAAGGGGCAGAGGTAAATGCGAGTAGCGAATCTAAAGGCGAGCGAATGTAAAGGCTGGGACGTACGTCAAGGCGGGGATGGTGGTGAAAGAAGTAAAGGTAGCTGCAAATATAAAAAACAGTAAGAGAAGACGGGTAGTGAGCAGGGAACGTTGGCGGTGCGCAGAAATGGAGTCGGAGTGGGTGACGGGGGGCGGAGAGGGGGGCGGGGGCGGAGAGAGGACGGGGGAGGGGGGTGGGACGGAGAGGGGGCGGGGCGGAGTGGGGGGCGGGGGCGGAGAGGGGGTGGGACGGAGAGGGGGCGGGGGCGGAGAGGGGGGCGGGGCGGAGAGGAGGGCGGGGGCGGAGAGGGGAGCGGAGGCGGAGATGGGGCATGGGCGGAAAAGGAAGGTGCGGAGAGGGGGGCAGGGGAGGAGAGGGGGGTGCGGAGAGGGGGGCAGGGGCGGAGAGGGTGCAGGGGCGGCGCGGGGCGAGAGTCCTCGGCGCCGTGGACGGTGCGTGCGAGGCGCGGCCTGTAATCCAGCAGCGGCGGGGCTCGAATCATTCATGGCGCCAAATGACTCGGCGGACGATGTCTTATTCACATCGCAATCAGCGGTGGCGGGGCCAGCGCCCACGCCAGCAGTGGCGCCTGCCACCTTCACGATTTCCGTAATAAGCGCCAAGACGGAGGCAGACGCCGCTTCCGACTGCTGATGGGCTGTTCTGGAGCGAATGTCATAAAGACGGTGAAATTACTTGTGACTTCGTGATTTAGAATTCATTAATTTATATCGATCGGGTGGTGGGTGTGTCGGGCGGTAGGTGGCGGACAGTGCTGCGCGATGGGTGGGTAGAATACGCAGTGAGTGTAAAGTAATCAGTGTGAAACAGTGGGTGTTGGACAGTAAGTGATAGGCGTTGGGTGTTGGGCGTTGGGCGGTGGGTGTTGGACAGTAAGTGATAGGCGTTGGGTGTTGGGCGTTGGGCGGTGGGTGTTGGGCGGTGCTTGTTGAGCAGAGGGTTTTGGGCAGAGGGGTTTGGGCAGAGGGTGTTGGGCGTAACATTTACTCCCTTCGCTATCCCTTTCCTATTCTCTGTCAGCCACTGCACCAACCAAAGACGCTCTTGTTTTGTTCCAGCGGTAGCCCAGCCGCGGTCTGTGCAACCTGATGCTTCGTGTGATTTTATGCATGGCGAGATGTGGTGAAAGCATGTCTACCTTAGGAAGATGCAAGGTTGCTCTTTGCCATATCTTGCATTCTCATCCTCCCGCTGACATAGACTGATTACTTGGTTAAAAGACGGCACATTCGTTTCGAGATAAACATTATTCTAAGAAGTACGATCCTGTGTTTCAACACGAAGAAGCCCGTGCACAACAATTATTTTTCTCAACCATTTTTACGTTAACAACTTTGCCTAATAACTATACATGTTTTTTTTTCGGACAAAAATTCTTTCTCTGAAATTATTTTCAAATGTTTTAGTATATTTTAGTAGCGCTAAAATTATTTTTTTTGGTAAAATGCTTTAAAACCTTCAGTGAAAACCACAAATGACCTTTATCATCACATTCAATTATCATCATCGAATTCCATAAAATACTTGATCGAAATTATTCGAGATCGGATTCCTATATACGAACTTTGTTGATGTAGCGAGCTTATTCTGATGAAATGCAAATGAAGATGTGTTTGTAACTATTCTGCAAATGTGCAAAAGACATGTCATTTTCTCAAGTCAAGTATGTCTGAATAATTATAAAATTAGGAATTTGAAGAAAATTCAGGCTATTTTTCCAATACAATTTCAAATATTTAAATACGAAGGAATGGTGCCCGGTGGGTGGTGCCTAATGCATGTTGCGCAGTGGGTGTTGTGCAGGGGATGGTGGGCGAAGGTGGTTACGAAGAACGGGTGGCCGGCAGCGGGTAGGGCCGTTAAGCAGCGGCTGTCAGAAAAGCGACAGTGGAGAAAGGGTGCCGAAAGTGCCGTCTACAGGAGAGAGACGACAGTGGAACAGGAAATTATATGCAAGCGGAGAAAAGGGCGACAGTCACGTGAAGGGGGAGTGTGAATGTAGC
This sequence comes from Acheta domesticus, assembly GCA_031308135.1. Taxonomy (NCBI): domain Eukaryota; kingdom Metazoa; phylum Arthropoda; class Insecta; order Orthoptera; family Gryllidae; genus Acheta; species Acheta domesticus. The sequence goes on along the minus strand of JAHLJT010004567.1, from coordinate 201,279,887 downwards.
GTTGGAAGGGTTGGGGGCAGTTAGGGAGTTTCGGTGACCAGTGGTCATCGCGCTTGACACAAACCGAATTATTTTAATTGACGTGTAACGCTACACCGGGAGAATGGAAGCACGCGGAGTGGCAGTGGCTGCGGTGGACCAGCGAGACGTAAATTAATTTAGGGACGGGGAAGAGCATGAGCTGGAGTGGCTGCTACGTTCGCACAATCTCCGGTTTTCGCTCTTGTGTCGTGGTGCTGATTACAATTCTGCCGTTTCGATTGCCTCTTCCCTAGAGAGATGGGCATAGCAGTGCGTATAGAATAGATTTCATTCATTTATTTCCAGCACTTCGGATGGAAAATGTGTGATTACGTGTTCCCTATCAGATTATTGGCTTCGCATGTCGTGTCGGGCGAGCATTTCCGTTTTGAAAGAGTACTCAGCATCCACTTTATGTGGGTCCTAGATAACAAAAATTATAATCGATATAACGTCTGTCCCTCCTGCCCGTCACCCGTCCCTCCGTCTGTCCGTCTGTACATCTGTGCGTCTGCACATCTGTCCGTCGGTGCATCTGTCCGTCCGTCTGAACATCTGTCCGTCCGTCTGTCTGTGAGCTAAGTTACCTATTAAACTTTTAACCACGGTTTTCGCCAAGATTGATGTCTCCCAATCCGTCTGGTTGATGTCGCACCCCCTTAAATTTGAAACGATAATTTTGATTTTTGAGGATATTTTACACAATGCCCCAACATTTTCAACTCATTTTCAATAGAGCTTCATTTTTTTCTTATTTTTGTGGAATTCTGTAATTATTTCATTCAGCGTCTTCTTATTTATAATACTGAAGACAAAGATAATTCTTAATGAAATCTTTTTCCTTAAAATTCGATCTTTAAATAAGGTAATTCACAAGTTGTTTTCGAAATGAGTTAGTTTTGAGTCTTTTTGCGTGAAATAAAGGCAATTAAACAATATTTTATAAAAGAAGACTCCAATTGTTTCTTTAAACTTTGGGAATGAACAGAGCTAAATGCACTGAATAACATGATGTAAATATTCTTTTGAAGTATCTTTTAACTTTTCAATAAATTACTATTATAATTTAACGTGACGAACAAAATAATGACAAAAAGAATGTGTTGTTGTAGCTATACTAGTGTAGTTGTGCCAGGAAAAGTTGATAATAAAGACAAATTTGAAACATAATGTCGTTGATAGACTTGCTCCTCGGCAAAAGAATGTTTCGTGAAAAAATATGCACGAATATTCATGTTTTAAAAATTGTTATGTTTCATTACAGAAATTAGGTTCAATTATAGTCAATCTGATGCTTCATATTTTATTGGAATTGCTATATTGTAATTATCGGCATTTTACTAAAGTTGGAAACTTCAAACTCTACTAAACAATTTTTTTCTAAGAATGGAGTATTATTGTATTAGTAAAATTTAATGATTTGGAGTCAATAGTGAAAATAGTAAATATCACATAAGCAAAGTGAAAGAAAGTAATATGTGATAAAGATCTAAATTTTTCTTATAGTAATGTAACAAGAAATTAAATAATCCACCAGAGATCATTATAAAGGTTTACTTAGTTTTTAAATTAACGATGTGAACGGAAAACTGAACTACCTAGAGGAGAACCGATTTTTACGATTTAAAGCGTAAAATTTTTCTAGGTCACGTACTTAATTTCAGGCATTTATATGCTTCTAATAACTCAAAATAACATTTATTACACCTGCGAAATTGAAAAGTCATAACGAACAATTCTGCGAAGAATGGATGACATGATGACAAACGAAGGCGCGTGCAGTGGCAAATCAAGCACTGCCACCTCCGTCTTCTCCAGTGTTGCCGCCTCCTCCTCCGCGCGGCTGGGCTCCGGAGCTCATATAAAATTTATGGCGGCCGGGCGCAGCGCGGGAGAGGGGCAGCGGGCGGCGGGCTCGCGCTCTTTCGCCCGGCGCGCGCTAGATTAGAAACGATTTGGCAGGGCGCACCCGCCGGAGCCCTTTGCCAGGACACAGGCCAGAGAGGGCCGCCGCGTTGGCGCGGGTGGAGCGACGGGGAGCGGAGCGGCACGAAGCAAAGTGGCGCGGGGCGGGGCAGAGTGAGGCCGAGAGGCGTGATGAGGGCTGATGGGGACAGAGGGGGCAAGAGTGGGGTAGGGTGGGATAGGGTGTGATAGGGTGTGATAGGGTGGGGTAGGGTGGGGTAGGTGGGGTAGAGTGGGGCCAAAGGAGCTGAAGGAGACAGAGAGGCGAAGGGTGGCACAGGGTGGAGTATGATGGGCAAAGTGGAGTAGGGTGGGACAGGGTGGGGCAGGGTGGAGCAGAATGGAACGATACAATATACAAAGATACAAAAATAGTGACAGAGAGAGAGAGTTAGAGACATCAAGTAGTGAGTGAGAGATAGGGAGAGAGGAGTGAGAGAGAGAGGGAGCGTGAAATGGAGTGAGTGAGAGAGGCAGTGAGAGAGAGGCAGTGAGAGAGGGAGGCAGTGAGAGAGGGAGGCAGTGAGAGAGGGAGGCAGTGAGAGAGGGAGGCAGTGAGAGAGGGAGGGAGTGAGAGAGGAAGGGAGTTGGAGAGGGAGAGAGAGGGAGGGAGGGAGAGGGTGTGAGAGTGATGTGAGAGGGAGCGAGAGGAAGTGAGAGAGGGAGTAAGAAAGGGAGTGAGTCAAAGAGAGGGAGTGAGTGACAGGGGGAGGGAGTGTGTGTGTGAGAGAGAGAGAGAGAGAAAAATCGACATTGTATTTTAAACATTTCATGGAATTGAAACAGAAATTCTAGTTAAAGAGTAAAATAAATGAAATGAGATAGGAAGTGTCGCCATTTGTGATTTTGTTTTCCAAATAAGTTCTATTATCAATATTATATTCAAACGAGGGAAAAGGACAAACTGTTTGCATACAATACCTATTTCACCTCCAAATGAAAAATAGAACAGACGCACTTCCTTCCCGCAGCCGGAGAGAGACGCGAAGCGTAGGAGTCCCCCCGCGGAGGAGTCCCCGCGCGAGCGAGAGGCAGACAAGACGTCGCCCGAGGAGAGCGGAAGAAAAGTTATTTCGCGGAGTCGACGAGACGGGCGCGACTGCTGCGGAGGAAGAACAATGCGCCTCAAGATTTCATGCAATGTCAATAGCAATTTCTGCGCGCCGCCGCTTCACGCGCGTCCGGTGCGAATGCAATATTGAGCAGCGCGACGGAGGGGTGTGGAGCGGGAGGGGAGCGGGAGGGAAGTGGGAGGGCAGCGGGGAGAACTGCGAGGGCGAAGGGGAGGGGTACCGGGAGGGATGAGAGGTGAACTCGTGGGTGGAGCATTCGGATTTGATGCGAAGAGAGGTAAATGGGCGTGAAAATGGCGCGGGCGGGCGATACAGGGTGTCTGGAAGGGTTGCAGGAGGAGTTGCTGGAAAGGTGGCTGGGAGGGTTGCGGAGGATTTGGGAAGGATTGTAGGGAGGTTTTATCAGGACGGACCCAGGAGGTTTGCTACGAGGGATGTCGAGAATGTTGAGAGGGTAGCTGGACGTGTTGGCGAGTGGCTGGAGGTTGGAGGGTAGCTGGAAGTGGTGGTTGAGAGACTGCAAGGATGGATTACTGGGAGTGATTCGGGGAGGGTTGGGGAGGATTTATGAGAATGTTTTTGGGAAGGTTGCAGGAAGGGTTGTAAAGAAGGTTGCAGGGGGTATGAGGCTGATGATGAGGGAAGAGGGAGGGGAGGGTGGTTGTGAGGGTTCGGGAAGTGGTTGGGGACTGCTTTGAGGGAAGTAAGAAAGGTCGCAGGGTGAGCTGCTGAGGGATGAAGGGTGAGGAGAGGCTGGCTGGAAGGGTTTGGGAAGAGGTTGTGGATTGCTGGGAGGGTTGCTGGGAGAACGTGTGGAAGAGTCTGATTCTCAATGTTGGTGGGCTATGAGGTGAAGTCTGAGGTGGGGTTTGAGGAGGGATGCGGGGAGAGATGCAGCCCATGAGTGTGCGTGCCTCGGAGTCGAAAGGGAGGGGCAGAGAGATATTCCCAGTCTAGATTATCCCCATCTCGATCAGGTTTTTGTCCAGTTTCCCTGATCCATTGAGTAAATGCTGAGATGGCCCCTTGTTTTGCTTTTGGATGTAAATGTAGCTTGACTGTGCGCACGTTTTGTTGAGCACTCCTTTTGCTTGTAATAGTATGAGTAGAATTGATGTTCTTTACAATTTTTTTAGCAATGCAGAAAAATCAAATCAGTTCATTCACCGTTGAAATTGTTTTTCTATAACTCGGGAACAAACATTTTTCAAATTTTAATTTTTCTAAAATAATAATTATTTTCTAAATTATTTTTACTCGTTTTTCAAATGTTGCTTTTTCTCCTGTGCCTCAAAAAAATGTGCACAGATAATTTTTTTCCCACACGTCATAAACAGCTTTTACTGTTTTTAACCAAATAAATAAATAAATAGGTTCTCCGTCAGAATAAGTCTGCACTTGAATAAAAGCTATTGCATTTTAGAAAATAAATTCAAAATTGTGAAAAATCCGCAAAACTTGCCTGTAATATAAATTATAAACTACGGCTCAGATCTCTTCATCAAACTGATGGATGTGAAATGAAGAAACACAAAAAGGAAATGAAAGGAAAATGGAAAGAAAATGAAAGGAATGAACTTGGTAAGCGACGTCAAGGAGAGGAATGTAAAATCTGTTAACCTAGTTAAATCGAATTGCACAATTCTAGTCATATGTTCTTATCGAGAGGGAGAACAGATATTGTGAAGTACAATTTACGAAGAAAAAGACGGAGGGCAGTAAGGCGTAACAATTTTAAGGCAATGTGGCGGCCACGAGAACGACACAAGTACTTACTTTTAAGGAGACTGCTGGAAGGAAGCAACGTAAACAGTTCTACTGAGATAGGACAACGAGAAGCTTCTCCAGCGAGGAATGGGGAACATTCTATCAATTCATCGTCTTCTCTGCGTCACTGCCCGTCACCGCGTTGGCGACTTGGTGAGCGTATCCAGGAGGCAACCACCAGGCAACCGACCTAGCATGCGACCGTGTTTTGCAACCCACAAACGCTTCCACGGTATTGACGCACCAAAGGTGTGTTCATAGGCCTCTGCAAAGGCGCATAGGGGTGAGCAGAGCGCTGTGGCGTCTTGAAAGCAGCCCCTCACCGTAACTTTGTAATGGAAATATTTATATAAACATGATCAATACCTTATTTTAACTTTTTTTAAGATGACAATTTGGGAAATTGATATACTCTTTGGGAAGATGCTCTCCAAACCATTTCGCCACCAAATGAATGGTTCAAAATAAAATCTGTTGTATTTAATAATTCTATCATTAAAGTTATAATTTCATTTTCCTTGTACGATTTATTCACTTCCTAGTGGAATACCATAAGCACATAGGTTGGGTGGGTGCTATGCAACCTTCAAACGATGCCACGCGATTGTCCATAGGGCGCAATCGTTTTCCAAGAACATCAAATGTCAGAGCATCAAACTGCGAACGCATGGTATCAACACAAATGACAAAGGGGACGTTTTCCGACAGCCACGGCGACAGAGGTGGATGCGAGGGGGCAAGGTGCTAATTTTAGCTCACGCGCGATGAATGGCTTGCTTCTGCGCGGTTCAACTGTAGAGCGGACGAGTGTTGCCTGCCCCCAACAAAATCCGACCAGAGAGAGGCGAGCGACGGAAAAACAGGCTGCAGCGGAGAGCTGCAGCGCGGCCACGCCGCGCGATGTGCAGCGGGGCGTTTTTCGTCGCGGGGCCGCGTTTATGCGACTTCATGCGTCGCAAACGGGCGGAACGGCGAGCTAGCGCCGCCCGGCGCACAGTGGGCCGCACAGGCTCCCAACCCAGCGCAAGGCGACAGGCTTTTAACTTTCTCTACCATGTTTTTAACCTTTTTTATAATGTGCTACAGTAAACCCCGGTTAACAAGAACACGCTTAACATAAAATTCGCCTTAATATGAACAAAACTTTGGTCTCGGCAAGGGATTAATAAGGACATTTATAATACTCGGATAACACGAACTTTTATTACACGAACTCCGATAATTTTGGTCTCGTGAAATTCGTGTTAATGAGGGTTTACTGTATTAGAAATTTATTTACAAAACGAAAAAAATCTAAGACACAAAAGTAAATTTGAATAATAGTTGTTAGAACAAGCCATACGCTCTTTATTTTAAACATAATAAAACGCTTTACGTAACTGTGTATACATATCCTACTAAAAATAGCTGCAAGCTTGGTACAATTTATTATTTATTGTAATCTAAATGTATGTTCATGTTTCACATATTTACACTCTCGTCCAGCCTTCTCCCCTCTGCGGTGCTGCTCGAATATGATATCGCATGCACGTGTAAGGTCATGCCAGTGGTTCCCAGTAAATCGCAAAAGCACAAGCGGCTTATGCATTCGTGGAAATTCCCCCACGGATACCGTTCGCGCATCGCGCGACGCCTTCTGAAATATTTTATTTCATTAGTTGTAGTAAGATACACAAAAAATATAGCTACTGTCAGGTTAAAAAGTTTCTGACATTGTTCCAAGAAGCGTCGACGAGAGTTCCTTTACGACTGCACATATGTTCACAAAGTTGTGAAAGAAATTTTATCAACTGCAGGCGATCAAGTGGTACTTTCTTGAAATGTTACTATGAAATGAAATGTTACTATGAATGTACTTACTTGAAGTGGTACTATGAAATCTTTCGGCGTCATGGAACATTGTTGTGAATAAACTTTATTAAAAAATGTATGACAATAGTTTCTGTACACCTTTGCCATTTAAAGTTATGAGAAGGATGAGACTTATTTAAAAACTGTGCCAGTCCAGCACACGTCGAGTAATTTAAACTCAGTCGTCGTTTGCAGTCGAGAGGTCCAATCTTAGCAAGAATATAATCGTTTATTATTATTTTTGTTATTTTTAAGGGACTAATTATCAAAAGGTGTTTTAGGTATTTTTTAAAAAATAGATTAATAATTTACTTAAAACACAATACAGTTAATTCAATAGCTTCTTGAGAGTGGAAATACACTTAAGAAATTATACAAATTTACATTTAAATATTAGAAATTTAAATTTCATCAGAGAAAACTACTGTAAACAATTAAACGTTAGCGGTTAAGACACCAATTTATACCATACCACCATCGCTTTAGTGGTAAAAGAACCAGAAACTGTTTCTCGTTTTTTTAGCGTTTGTAAAATCGATATTTTTTTATCATTTTTTAATTTTTATGAAATACATAATTAAAATATACATTAATCAACCAAATGTCTGACAATATTATAATTGTTTGCGCGCGTCTGAGCCTAGGTCATGCCAGTGTGCGACGGCGGGGCGGGGCTGGTCGGGGCGGACGGGTTCCCACTCAAAGGCGCGCCGGGAATTAACACTACGAGGAGCGTTATGAATACTACAGAAGCAGCGGCGGCAGGCGACTGCAGATTAGGTTAGCGAGCGACGACGGCCCACGCACCCTGGCGCACGCGTGTGCGAAGGACACGCACGCTGCGACGCGCTTGCACTCGGCCGCCGCTGCGCGCGGAGGCGGCAATGAGCCTGCGCCCGGGGGGAACGTACACCTCTTCCCATAAGTGGTAAAAATAAAAGGTCGTTTGAGTAGTAGTTTTTTGTTGATTAATTGATGGATTGTTAGTGATTCCGGGCGCGTCCACTACTAGGGTCATTTGTTCCGTACGTGTAGTGCATGATGTTGCTCGGAGGTGGCAGTGATCTTCCACCGATGGCGTGATACGGCGCCGACGAACCATAGGCCACCGTGGGTTTCCTAACCAGGTATCTCCCACTAGACCCACCCGGGACAAACTAAGTTCCCTATCGGTCTCCCGGCATATGTGGTAGTGTAGTGCATGTTAGTGTGTGTGTGTGTGTGGTGTGTGTGTAAGAGGACAGGACATGGAAGAGGTAGGAAAGATCGCGCGCGGTCCGTCGCCCGTTTCTTAAGGTACTGCTCCGGCATTCGCCTGTTGTTGATCGGAGAAATCACAGAAAAACTACTGATCAGAGCAGCCTTCCGCTAACATTATCCTCCAGACAGCGACTAATGCGACCTACCTGACAACCTAGTTGTCGTAAATCCTGCCGTCGTCTGGACTCGAATCTAGAACCTCCCAGTCAGCCTTGCAGTGACATCAGTTCATGTCCTGAGCCCCCTCACCCGGTAGATTTTTCTTGAGATAAGGTCAGTTGTAGAGAAAGAAATTTACATTATTTTGGTTAGAGCATCTTACCCAAAAAAGTGTAAAATTTCTTTCTCTGCAACTGACCTAACGAAAGAAAATCCTAATATCCATCCTTTACGGGTCGAGAAATACCTTAAAAGGTAAATTAAAAATTAAGTTTTGCGTAACTGAAGAAAACCTTAAAAACATATGATTTTTTTATGAAGACGAAGCAAGTATATTGCCACCCCAGTAACGCCTGAAGCGTTGGCACATAAAAATGAAAATATTTGAAAAAGACCTTTGTTGCAAACAATGATGTGTATGAATATGTGTGAGCCAAATATTTAACAATGGTCAAACAAATGAAAGGTTGTGGCGTCACCACTAGTTCCTGATACGCCTAATACTAACCTCCTCAAATTAGTACGTAATTGATATTTTTGGGTTTCCAAGCTCGTCCTCTACTATAGTTGTCCCATAAGTGTAATATGTTCTATATCCAAGGAGATGGCAATGAATTTCTTCCGGGGAAACGTGAAAGCTGGAGGCGATCCACACTTCCGGTTGAGGATATTCCCCCTTCGTCTACCCCAATGGGGCACCATCCTACATGGGACAGAGCTCTAAGCTCCCGAATTGTCTTCTTACATGTGTGGTAGTGTAAGGTAACTATGTGTGTGTGTGTATGTCCATAAAGGGAGAAGAGGGGAACAGGATGAGGAAGGAAAGATGGTGAGCGGTCCTGGCCCTTACCTGCCCGAATTATTTTTTTAAATTCATTACATTTTATAATAAAAAATAATATTTTTTCCTCAAATTTTAAATGCTGCTACGATATACGCCTGGTATTGATTGGATAACGAATAATCTAGGATACAGTGGCCACGATGCACAAATTCTTACAATTACTAAGAACATAAACATTGACACAATAAATAATACACTCATGTGCAGAGCATTCACTAAAGTTAATATAAAATTATTTACGGACTACTTGATGAAGGAATCATGGGACGAAGTTTATAACGCTGTTGACACAAATGAAAAATATAATTTATTTTTCTCCAAGCTTTCAATTCATTTTAACGCGTACTTTCCTCTTAAAAAGAGAAAATTAAACATTTCAAGCAAAAGTAATACTTGGATCACACAAGGAATTAGAACATCGTGTAAAAACAAACGTACGCTTTACTTTATTTCTAAACATCATAACGTATCACCCGGTTTCCATATATACTTCCGAGAATATAAAAGAATTTTAAGAAAAGTAATAGTTCAGGCAATAATAATGAAAAATAGTCAGGACATTTGAGCGCTAGTAACAAAACTAAAGCAATGTGGATATCGTAAAAATACAACCACATCATCTCGATACCTTGTAGAGAATGTTATTTTAAAGGATAATGAAAGAGAAACGAGTAATCCGGAAAAAGTTGCCAATCTCTTCAACAAACACTTTTCCAGAATTGCGTCTGATCTCACGAAGGGACTAAAATCACAAAATTCAACATTTTACACTTCCCAAAAAATTTCAGATACGATGTTTATTCCCGAAACTTCTCCCAACGAATCCTCAGAATAGTCAGTAAACTAAAAATAAATATTCATCTGGTTTAGATGAATTTCCGGATTGTTTATTAAAAACTTGTGCACCTGCCTTTATACATCCGTTAACTCACATTTTCAATGCTTCTTTATGTACAGGAATATTTCCAGATATTTTCAAAACCGCAAAAATTAAACCACTTTTTAAAAAAGGGAACAAAAATGATATTCAAAATTACCGGCCAATTTCTCTTTTGTCAGTTTCTCAAAAATATTAGAAAGGCTTTTCTACTTACGAATGGAAACATTTCTCAGGAAAAACAGAGCGTTTTCAGACTCACAACACGGTTTTAGAAAATCAAAATCTACGGAAACTGCCATTTTTCTTTTCTCAAAGATGTTGCTTCATCAATAGACCAAAATGAAGTACCCATTGGAATATTCTTAGATCTCTCGAAAGCTTTTGACGTTATTGACCATAAGATCTTGCTCTCAAAATTACCTTCGTATGGAATTCGTGGTATTGCCCTAGATTGGATAACTTCTTACCTTAAACATCGGACTCAAAGAGTAGAAATACCATACTGGCAGGAAAGGACATTACATACTTATATTTCCAATTCTTTGCCAATTGTGCATGGGGTCCCGCAAGGTTCGATCTTAGGTCCTATTCTCTTTCTGTTATATGTAAACGATATGCCCTCGTCTATTAAAAATGGAAGAACGGTTCTGTTTGCTGATGACACGAATGTTCTTTGCAAAAAAGAAGCAGTAAATAGTACAATTTCAGAAGTTTCAAATTGGTTTAATAATAACAAATTAATTGTTAACGAAAGAAAAACTGTTTCAATGCATTTTTGCATCTCAAATCGGAAATCGCATGTTCCATTGAAAATGAACAATATGCAATTAGCTGATGTTGAGGCAACAAAATTTTTAGGTCTTTCAATTCAATCAAACCTCAAATGGAATGTACATATAACAGAATTAAACACTAAATTAAGTTCATTATGCTATGCATTCAGAATTCTTTCAAATTCTGTCAGCCTTCATGCAGCTCGTTGCGTTTATTTTGCAAATGTGCATTCCCGCCTGAGATATGGCATAATATTCTGGGGAAGCTCATCCTGTAGTATTCAGACCTTCAGATTGCAAAAGAAAATTATTCGAATAATGAAAAAATGCCTTCCACGTGATTCCTGCAAGCCTCTTTTCATTGAGCTGGGAATCCTACCATTGCCTTGTCTATTTATTTACGAATCTGTAATATTTGTCAAAAATGACCTACTTAACGGAGGGAACATATTTTCATGCAATATTGATATTTATAATTACAACACACGCCGTAGAAATCACGTGCATCAAGTGTCAGTATCAACAGCTCAGTACAAGAAATCAACATACAATACATGTACGTTACTTTACAACGCATTGCCAGATGACATAAAACAATTAAAGTCGGTACACAAATTTAAGTTAAAAGTAAAATCTTTTCTGCTGCAAAACTGTTTCTATACAATTAGAGACTATACTGATCGTGAAAAAGAAAAATAATGTTTAACAAAACAAAGATATATAATGAATTAGTTTATGTTTGCATTGTATACATTTAAAAAAATATTTAATACGCCTGTAACAAGTAATGTACTTCAGCTTCCGGGTCAATGACCCCCATCTCGATCAGGTTTTTGTCCAGTTTCCCTGATCCATTGAGCAAATGCTGAGATGGCCCCTTGTTTTGCTTCTGGACGTAAATGTAGCTTCACTGTGCGCACGTTTTGTTGAGCACTCCTTTTGCTTGTAGTTCATTTACAGTTGAAATTGATTTTCTATAACTCGGGAAAAAACATTTTTCAAATATCTTTATTTTTCTAAAATAATTATTTTCTAAATTCATTTTTTCGTTTTTTTTTTTTTTAATTCTGGCCCTCAAGAAAATGTGCGCAGATAAATTTCTTTCCCCACACGTCATATACAGTTTTTACTGTTTTTTGACAAATAAATAAATAATAAAACTCA
>JAHLJT010004567.1:201198633-201267130 GCA_031308135.1 Acheta domesticus | reverse complement strand
CAACAAAATCTTACATGAATAAAGACGATTAATATGAAGCCACTCTAAAGCAATGTCAAGCAAGTGTTGATGGAACACCAAATAAGAAAGATTGGCAATGATGTCATTAATTTCTATATTACCGTACTCCTCGTACCAATTTTGTAATGCAGGAAGTGTTTCGTATAAGTATATTAATAAACGCATGAGAATTTACACAATACGTTAAACATACGATTTTTTCATTAATCAGGAAAGAATATACGGATATTATTTCAGAATTTTAAACAATACCAAAAACGTAAATAAATGATGTGGATGTAAACATAATCGTGCATGTGACTATACTAACTAATGTTTTTTAGACAGCTTCTGGTAAAAGCGATTCTTTTAGGCCTAAAGTTCTAACTACAGCACTTCTTCGACAAGTGACGCGATGCTCAAATGTTCAGATAAATCTAAAATGCAACAAAGAAAACCAAATACTTGATTTGATCACATCAGCTACAATAGACCTTAACATATCATGAAGCGTTTATATACTTGAATTAAAATAAAAGTCAGTTACACTTTTAAAATATGTGTCTGGCACATTTGGATTTTATTTTGGTTGTAGGATTTGGCCGGCCGGTCTATCGCCCTTATGTCGCAATGTTTCCTACTCGCAAAGTAAAATGTCACTTTTACCAACCGTATCATAAATAACTATTCTTATATTATCTACTTATATTACCGGTACTTACTACAACTTATAATACCGGTATTTGTCAGTCGATGTATTTTAACAAGTGTGTTAAAACAGAACACTTTAAATTTTTTATCTAAAAAGTTATGTAATAACAAATCATTTGCTTTCATAATTCATTAGTTTTAAATTATGATTGTTTTTGAAAATTTTTTATTAAACTCCTGACCATGATTTAAAGCATTCGTTTTCAACCGACGGTCTGTGGAGTACTGATAGGTCATGAGATAATATTTATGACCTGCAGAGAAATCTGAACATTACTAGAAAAGGTTTGGGATCAAACATTCCTATGGAACGTTCTGGCACAAAATCAGACACTAATACCATCTACACAGCATTCTGAAAGTAGTATTAAATGTTGATAAATATGACGGTATAATAAGTGTTTAATTCCCTGTAAGTGAAGTTGAGGGTTGTAAAACTGTGTCTCAGAACTGAAATCCGTACTAATGGGGATTATCAGTCCCGCAGCCATGTATAAGCTTTCTTTTTGTTTTATTCATAGTAAAGGAAAATAACCATTAACTTACTCGAAATATTGAGTAATAGATATCACTTTAAAGTGTTTATTATAACTTAAATCATTTGTAACTCTGAACCTACCTTTAATAATACTGTTACAATTTAACAACGTTTAGAGATATTTCATCAACAAAGCGTTTTCGAATTTCAAGTTTAACATTTTTTTTACCACATAATTGTTAGATATTTCATCTTAATAAAATATAATTTCTTGGATCATTATTTTTCGAATGAAACTTTTTTTTAAAACATCGGCAGCGCGCGGGATTTAAAATTTCGAATTTAGAGTCCCACGAAACCGTAAGGTTGGCAACCGCTGCTCTGAAACTCTCGGCTTGCGGAAGCCGTGCGGAATTCGAAGCTCGATTACAAGGCTTCGAACCGAAGCTGACGGGCGGGTCCCGCGGCGCCCGTTCCCACTTGCGCAAAAAAACGAGATGAGAAAACTCGCGCAACCGATCGCGCCCCCCCCCTTGGGCAGGGCGGCGCGTGAACTTGCGCGGGGCGCGTGCCCCGGGCGGGTCACGACCGAAATTGCTCCGCGGGCGAACAGGTGCGGCCGCGCGGGCCGACGGAGTCTGGTAACACCGGTGATGGTGGTGGTGGTGGTGGTGGAGACGTGACTTGTGTTGGCCGTGATGGTGGTAGTGGAAGGGTGGTGGCGGGGCTGGGTAGTATTAATGGGAATGATTAATGGTATGCGCTGGTGAGTGTAAGGACAATGACAGTATTGAATGTTATAGTGAATGTGTAGCTGGAATATATCGATGACCATGTCGGTTGAATGTTTCGGTGTTGGTTGAATATGTTGGTGACGGTGTCGGCTGAATGTGCGGTGACGGTGTCGGTTAAAAAGTTTCGAAACGGTGTCGGTTGAACGCTTCAGTGATAGTGTCGATTGAATGTTTAGGTGACGGTGTCGGTTGAATGAGCGGTGAATATTTCGGTGACTGTCGGTTGAGCATTCAGGGCACAGCGGTCGGTTGAATATTTCGGTGACAGTGTCTGTTGACTGTTTCGATGTCGTGTCTCTGGAACATTTCGGTGAAGGTGTCGCTGGCGGTATTGTGTCTGTGACGATGGTGAATTTGGTGAATTTGGGAGTGTGATGGTGGCGATGGGAGGAAGCGGGACCTGCGGCTGTCGTGCGCGAGGTTTAGTCGTGATGGAGGCAGAAGGCGGTGGCTGTGGTGTAGCGGCGACCCTGTGCTCCCTGGCGCCGTGAGGAATGTGTCGGAGCGTGATGAAGGTCAGGGGAAAAGGAGAAATAGTGGAGTGTGGCGGTCGCAGAGTAGGTGCGGTTCGCACGACCGGAATTCTTGGTGGTAATGCTCTTGCTGGTAATGCTGCTGGCGTGCTTGATGAAGTGTATGAGATCGCACGACTCCTGAAACGATGAAAATGGCAGGACTTGAATTATAAACCGGGCGAAGGGGATTGCGATGATAGCGGTCAAAGGCTGGTGGTTATAAGCATGTATTATGAACTTCACGTGCATTATGAGATTATAAGGACCTGGAATATAATGATTGTGATGACCTTCCGATTGGTTTGATAAAAACAATCTGGTAAAAATACTTCAACAACGCAGAGGCGGGAATGACAGGAAAGAAATCATAGGGATGGTGGATAGGTAAAAACCCTGGAATGGATCGTATTGTTAAGAAACTTCATAACATTCCTCATTTGTGAGTTTTGACTTCTAAATTCTTTAAAACTGTGTGCTGAATTCTCGAACCCAAGTATGATACTTCGTAATTTATTGCTTTAGTAAATGGAAGGGTGCAGATAAATTCACGAGAAATACATCCACCAACTTGTGATAAGGAGAACATGAGACAATGGGGCTATAATACCCAGGAATGATCAAGAATAGACACGGAAGACGGCCATGAACATAATTATCATTGGACAGGTAAAGGCATTAGTTATCACAAGGCAGAGTGGTAAAATACACAATAATTTAAAAAATAAAAATAAAAATATAAGAGAAATAAAATGTTAAGTCCACATTGTAAACATTTCTTATATAAGCTTTAATTTACCCATATTGTAAATATTGTTGAAAACTTAAAACTTCCAAAGCACCATGTAAACTACACCTAAGTTTCCGTTACAAACCCTAAATTATGATTACTTACGTGTCTAAGTATAAAAAAGCAATGTTTCAAGAAAATATTTCAAAGCTCTTTTACGGAATAATTCATAACATTATACAGAAAAAACATTAAACATTTTAAACAATAATAAATCTTTAAAATATGCCCTACCGTAAAAATCTGCCATTCTAAAAATGTTCAACCTCCAAATTTCATCCCTGAAAATCTGCCCCTTAAAAATCTCAGCCAGTTCGTACATCAATCATTTCCACGGCCAAGGTGAGGGCGCTCTTAATCTGGGCTATTGACAGTGATGTTACCGGACACGTTCACATCTGTGGTTATTAGACCAGTCAGAGAAGTGAATGTTCTTCCGGAAGGTGGCGGAACTTCTTCCCCAACTGGATTCGACACTAGCTAGTCAGCTAGGTCGAATTCAGTCACTGTCTGGAGGAGAATTCTAGCTGCCGGCTGCTCGGATCGGTAGTTTTCCGTGGGTTCTACCATCAACACGGCTGGGGGGAGGCGCTGGTGGGAGATACCTGGTTGATGCGAAACCCACTAGTCGACGGTAGGTCAGTGCCAGATCTCGCCATCTAGCGGGGAAAAGATCATCGCCACCTCCCCCGAGAAAAAACACGCACTACACTTACTGGACTAATGACCAAAGTAATTGACGCGCCCGGAAACACGAACCAATCAGTCAATCCCCCAATTGGAGGCTAAGATCCTGCGCCGATCTACTCGACGGATTGTGGGGGATTTCCTCTCCAAGTGTTTCCTCCAGCGGGGCACCGTTTTAGCCGGGATCAGCCCTAAGTTACTGACTGGTCGTCACACAAGTGTGATGGTGTAGTGCACGTACGAACGTGGATGACAGTGAGCAGGGGTGAGAGAATAGGACAAAATAGAATAGGTCCGTTCATTGGGCGTACTGCTCCGGTATTCGCCTTGTACGATTAGAGAAAACCACGGAAAACTACCAATCGGAGCAGCCGGGCGCTGGAGTTCTACTCCAGACAGGGGGTGAATTCGACTAGCTAAATAACTAGTGTTGAAAACCAGCCACCGTTGACCCTAGCAGTGACAAATTCAGGAGGGGGCATGGGGTCTATGGCACCACCCCAAAGGGCCTGGGGTTTTCGTCAGTACCTTTCTTTATATGGGACAATTGATTTAAATATTTTCTTTTCTTCTTCTTTCGTTTGGGCATCTAGGGCACGCACCAATTTCATTGCTTCTTCCTTTGTCCTTCTTTCTTCTTCCTCCAGTACTCTTTCATGTTCTCGCTGTGTATCACTTTTCTCTCCTCAAACCATTTTGATCCTGTCTTCTTTTCCTTCCTGCCCTGGAATCCTTCCATTTTCTAACATTTTCTTCTTCAACATCTGTCTGCTGCTTCTCTTTCACTTATATTGTTTCTTTCTAAATCTTTCCTAACTTCTTTAATCCAGACTATTGTCGATTTTTGTTCCTAAGGTAGTTAAAAATCTGCTTGGTTAATCTGTTGTCGTCCATTCTATATAAATGTCCACAAAATAGCAGTCCATCTTCCGTAATGTTTCGGTTTGAATTATTTATTTATATTGCAATTATGTAATTATTTAAACAAATACTATTATGTGTATTATCATACACACTATACAAAAATAATGCACAAATAATAACAAATATGTATATTATTTAACAAAAATCTATGATGCCCCCCCCCAAATGATCCTCTCCTGAACTCTAGGACCTGCCGGTTAGAGCCGCTACAGTAATTGGTATTGCTGATAAACTCGGCCGGCGTGCGCGTCTGGTCCGGGGCAGCGGTGACGGCGAGAGCGCAATCGCTGGCCGGCCGGTTGCAGCGTGGCCTCCGCCGCACCTCGCGCGCGCGCCGATATGGGCAGAGAAGGCCGCAGCCGTCGCGGCGGAAGAACGAATCTCGTCCTCTCCGGGTCCAAGGCGACCGGGTTGATGACATGGACGGCCGCGCGTGGTCGGGCATTTAAAATTTAAAAGTCGGCGAAAACGGAGAGCGCACGCGTGAGAGTAGCTTGCGCAGGCGCAGAAATACTTGTGCGGCAGTCCGTAAAGTTGATTTGTACTGGGTGTTTGAATTATCCATATTATGTTATTGAACACGGAAGGTCAGTGAGGGAACTTAAAGAGAATATGACTATGTAAATTGAAATTGAACGCAAAAGTCTGCAAGAGATGGGTAGCCTTGTTGAGTACTGCCAACAGTTTGTAATTCAATGGCCGTTACTTCATTCGTGTTGTTTTCTGGATGAGCACATGATCCGCACTTGCCACTGGCAATATATCACGTGAAGTAATAATAAGGCCTTTCGAGTTTAAGTGAAATACCTTATTTAAATTTTCAACACGAATTCGGGGAGTTTATTTGTATCAGGAAATAACATTTTCTTACAATTCTAGATTATTATTTGCTTTATGAATGTGGCTATTCTCTCATTTCAGATGTTTGATAAAACCAAAGCTGAAGAAAACGAAAAGTATATGAATAAAATAAAGTATTATACTGTTTATTTTCGTTGTTATACAGACCAGTTTGATCCCGAAGTGGCAATTTTGGGTGCCTAAAAATCCATGTTTTCTTTAAACTGCAGAGACTAAATATTCCTTTTAAGTGATAAACAGAACTCATTTGGCATCGTTCAAAATTATTTTCAAACACGCACGTACGAGTTCAACGATTGCAATTTTACGGTATAGATCTTGTCACAATTTTATTATATTCAGTGAATTGGCGTTTTACATTAAACTATCAATATTTATGGACTGTTGCGGTTCAATGTATTTGTAGGAAATTGAAGTTATTTGTAATTCTGAAATATAATATCGGTTTATTTCGTATGGTACATTCATATAAAGAAAACCTATGTATTATTCTAGTCCAGGGCTTTCTAATGGTGGCCCGCGGGCCGCATGTGGCCCCCCGGATCTATTTGTGCGGCCCGCGACTGCTTTGAAAAATTTTATTATACCAACAAAATACAATTGCACAATTCCTCTTATTTTTATTTAATGCTATATTAATTTTCTCATTGCATGTACGTTAATCATTAAGAATGTTGAATAAAGTCCTATCTACTATCGTAAATTGTTTCAGTACAATCTCAGTAGTTAGGGTAAAAACTATCTTAAATTACGGTGCGGCCCGCGGCTTAATTAGAATTTGAAATGTGGCCCCTAAGCCCTTCTAAGTTGGACAGCTCTGTTCTAGTCCAAAGGCCCAACACGCCTGTTGGTCTACGCTCACATATCTGCGGTGCGAAAACCTGACACAGTTCACACAACACGAAAACGCGTTGAAACTGAAATTGGCACGCGCTTCGGACTAGCGTTTGCATATATTACGGAGAGATTGAACCCTATCTGGTTTTTAGAGAGCACGTGTTCTAAAATAAACACAATCATTCTTCCTCTTCCCCTTCCTGCTAGGACATGATTGCAAGCCCCAGTGCTCTCAATGATTATTTCAACGATTTATAATCTAGAATTACTAACAATTAGGTTTACCCATGCAAGGTTCCTTTACAATACACGTGTTATGTAATTACTTAAAAAAAAGCATTATTTTCGATATGCCAAAAGTGGGAAAAGAATTTTATCACGGATAAGAATTGCAAAGAGAATTGAAAACCAAATATTTTCCAAATTGACTTAGATAAGAACTGATATCACCAATTAATAAACATGAAACATTAGTGAGATTGACGAAGAAATGTAGGCATTTTCGAAGAGAACAGAAGCTAACAAGAGATTAATCTGTCCAAATAAGAAAACAATTACACATCAATTTATCGAATATAATGGAAAATATAAAA
Organism: Acheta domesticus; assembly: GCA_031308135.1. Taxonomy (NCBI): domain Eukaryota; kingdom Metazoa; phylum Arthropoda; class Insecta; order Orthoptera; family Gryllidae; genus Acheta; species Acheta domesticus. The sequence goes on along the minus strand of JAHLJT010004567.1, from coordinate 201,259,943 downwards.
AAAATTTATCAAATATATCAGCTTACCTTGTTACAATTTATGGAATACTTTATGTATAAGGAAGATAAATGGAATGAAAACATCGAGATATGGAGGAACGGAGTTATATATATCAGTGGGTTCAGGTTATATTGTGTCTTTGTGGTATTAGCGCAAGGGGCAGGTGATGAGTGAAGAAGGATGAGGCAGAATGCTAGCATAAGAAATTTGTTTAAAATTTTAAAAAAAATACTGAGATTTATGCAAATTGACATAACTTATTCAGACGAATGAAAATTATAACCGTTAACATCTTTTCCAGAAACACAAGTTTCAAACAACGTGTTTGGAACAAGGTCTTCAAGGGGAGGGAAGTAATTGGTATGAAGGCTAGACACCCGGGCCAAGAAACAGACAGAGTGGTATATATAAAAGATAAGAGACATATATAAGAGAAAGAGGATTACGTCCTCCTCGGCGTCCCCAAAGGAAGAGTAAGTGTGCTCCCCCACCCGACGATCGGTGTTCTCTGTCACATAACACGCTCCCGGGCCCCTTGCACAAGCCACCGCGCATTCTCCGGCGTACCCCAAGGGCGACATAAAAGAGCGCCGCCTGCGATTCGCGCATTGCCATGCGGGGCGTTGTCCACTCCGCCGATCCCCTGCACTCAGTCGCCCCCCTTCCCCTTCCCCTCCCCTCCTCCTCCCCCCCTCCACAGCCCCCGCGTGGATAAGAGGCGGCGCGGAAGACGATCAAGGAAATGGGCGGGAGGTCCCCTTTATATGCGTGACCGCTTCCGCCTCGCGGAGGATAACCGTAAAATCTATACATAACGAGAAGGAAAATGTACGATGTGGGGGAAGCCCGGCCGTTATGGCGCAGGCGATGCTGGTTCATTATCTCAACGTTGAGTCATCTGGTGGGAGTAATTTGGAATTAACAGACGAGATTTCGGTTCCTCGATGAAATGCGATTAAACAGCGAAATGTAATTGTGATGTAGTCGTATTCGGCATGCTAAAGTGCACTTCTCTTGGGCCTGAAAAGATACCGAGTGCATGTCTTTGAGTAAGCAATCAGTGCCATTTTGTCTATTACTTATACTCTAATAGATGACGTGATTTGTAATATGAAATGTGATATAATAGTGAGATCAATATGAATACCATGCTTCAAGAAATGCGAAAGGGTAAATATTCTCCACAAAAATATAGACATAAAATGAGAATTAAACAAAACTGAAACACAATTATCTTGTTTGTATTTTATTTAAAGGGTAAAGCAAAGTAAGTAGATTAATTCAATAGAGAGCACATACGGATCGTTAGTAATTAATTTGAATTAACTGTATTAGTTTAAGTAAAGTATAAAAATAACAACTTTCAAGCCCGTTCATTCACATACGAAACAACTTCTAAGTTTTCAAACAGAATAAGCATATCATCTTTCACGAGAAATATCAGATCGGACTTGTCGACTTGGAAATTTTCCTTTTTTATTTTCTTCTTTGGATTTTTGTAAACCTTCCACCTTTTTCTCTTCTTGTTCATTATCAAAAAATGAAAACGGTACAGAACATTTTTAACTGTTGTTCTGCTGACTTCTTCACTTCATGTTTGCTCCGTAACTCTGAAGTTCTGGTACCGTGTTTGACATGTGTCCCACTCGTCACATCACCCAGCAACAAGGAAGAAGCGTCGATTCATTTCTCTCAGAGGAAGAACGCACCGTTGTCAGCGAATAGAGTGACGAAACGGCTGAGGAGTCTACCAAGAATGCAGATGAAGATGGGAAAAGTACTTGAAAATCCTGGCATCGTCGGTGCTCGAACCTAGGAACTCCCGATCGGAGGAACAGTAGTAACATCACTTGATGGCCTGAGCCATCTCTTCCGGTGAAGTGGAAGGAAGAGGTAGGAAAAGACGGTGAAAGACAAGTAGAAGCGTATGCGGGAGCGGGGGTGAGGACACAAACGAGGGCGTGGGAGGAGAGAGAGAGAGGGGCGGAGGCACTAAAGGACGCGGAGTATGGGGGAAGTGGGGAGAGGCTACAAACTGCACAGGTACAGTGGGGCGAAGACAGCGCCTTAGAACATAGTGGAAAGGTACGAAATGAGTAAAGACGGTGACGGATGTCAATGGCAGTTCTAGTGGTAAGGCGCATTCGAAAAAAAAGGAAGGTGCGGAGATAATGCGACGGCAGGGGTAAATGCCGGTACGAATCGTAAGGTTGGGGTGAAGGTAAGGCATGGGTCGTGGTGAGGGGACGGAGGTAAAGATGGGTGAGAATGTACGGAGTGTAGAAGCAGGTATAATCGTAAATGACGCAACGGAAGTGAAGACGCGGATGGTGGCAAAGAGGCAGATGTAAATGCAAGTGCGAATCCAAAGGCGAGCGAATGAAAATGTGAGACGGACGTAAGACAGGGATGGTGGTGAAGGAGGGTAAAAACAGGGATAATTGTCAAGGATGGGGTGGTGGTGAAGGCAGAGATGACGGCGAAGGGACAGAGGTAAATGCGAGTGCGAATCTAAAGGCAAGCGAATGTAAAGGTTGACGTACGTCAAGGCGGTGATGGTAGTGAAAGAAGTAAGGTGGGTGCAAATATAAAAAACAGGAAGTAAACGCGGGCAGTGGGCAGGGAACGTTGGCGGTGCGCAGAATGGAAGTCGGAGTGGGTGACGGGGGCGGAGAGGGGAGGGGGCAGAGAGGGGACGGGGCGGAGAGGAGGCGGGGCGGAGAGGGGGGCGGGGCGGAGAGGAGGCGGGGGCGGGAGAGGAGGCGGGGGTGGAGAGGGGGACGGGGGCGGAGAGGGGGGCGGGGGCGGAGAGGGTGGCACGGCGGAGAGGGGGCGGGGCGGAGAGAGGCTGGGCGGAGAGGGGGAAGGGGGCGGAGATGGTGGCGGTGGCGGAGAGGAGGGTGCGGAGAGGAGGGCGGGTGCGGAGAGGGGGGCGGGGCGGTGAGGAGGCGGGGCGGAGAGGGGGAAGGGGGGCGGAGATGGGGGCGTGGGCGGAGAGGAGGGTGCGGAGAGGAGTGGCTGGTGCGGAAATGGGAGAGGGCGGCAGGTGCGGAAAGGGGGAGGGTGCGGAGAGGGGGGCGCGGCGGAGAGGGGGGCGGGGCGGAAAGAAAGGTGCGGAGAGGGGGGCAGGGGAGGAGAGGGGGTGCGGAGTAGGAGTGGGGCAGGGGCGGAGAGGGGGTGCAGGGGCGGCGCGTGCGAGAGTCTCGGCGCCGTGACGGTGCGTGCGAGGCGCGGCCTGTAATCCATGCAGCGGCGGGGCTCGAATCATTCATGGCGCCAAATGACTCGGCGGACGATGTTCTTATTCCACCGCAATCAGCGGTGGCGAGGCCAGCGCCCACGCCAGCAGTGGCGCCTGCCACCCTTCACGATTTCCGTAATAAGCGCCAAGACGGAGGCAGACGCCGCTTCCGACTGCTGATGGAGCTGTTCTGGAGCGAATGTCATGAATGAACGGTGAAATTACTTGTGACAACCACATTTCGTGATTTAGAATTCATTAATTTATATCGGATCGGGTGGTGGGTTTGTCCGGGCGGTAGGGTGAGCGGATGTGCTGCGCGATGGGTGGGTAGAATACGCAGTGAGTGTAAAGTAGTGAGTGTGAAACAGTGGGTGTTGGACAGTAAATGATAGGCGCTGGGTGGTTGGGCGTTGGGCGTTGGGTGTTTGGGCGTTGGGCGTGGGTGTTGGGCGTTGGGGCGGTGGGTGGTGGGCGTTGGGCGGTGGGTGTTGGGCGGTGAGTGTTGGCCGGTGGGTGTTGGCCGGTGGGTGTTGGGCGGGTGGGTGTTGGGGCGGTGGGTGTTGGGCGGTGGGTGTTGGGCGGTGGGTGTTGGGCGGTGGGTGTTGGGCGGTGGGTGTTGGGCGGTGGGTGTTGGGCGGTGGGTGTTGGGCGGTGGGTGTTGGGCGGTGGGTGTTGGGCGGTGGGTGTTGGGCGGTGGGTGTTGGGCGGTGGGTGTTGGGCGGTGGGTGTTGGGCGGTGGGTGTTGGGCGGTGGGTGTTGGGCGGTGGGGTTTGGGCAAAGGGTTTTGGGCAAAGGTTTTTGGGCAGAGGGTTTGGGGCAGAGGGTGTTGGGCGTAACATTTACTTCCCTTCGCTATCCCTTTCCTATTCTCTGTCAGCCACTGCACCAACCAAAGACGCTCTTGTTTTGTTCCAGCGGTAGCCCAGCCGCGGTCTGTGCAACCTGATGCTTCGTGTGATTTATGCATGGCGAGATGTGGTGAAAGCATGTCTACCTTAGGAAGATGCAAGGTTGCTCTTGCCATATCTTGAATTCTCATCCTCCCGCTGACATAGACTGATTACTTGGTTAAAAGACGGCACATTTCGTTTCGAGATAAACATTATTCTAAGAAGTACGATCCTGTGTTTCAACACGAAGAAAGCCCGTCGCACAACAATTGGTTTTGCTCAAACATTTTTTACGTTCAACAAACTTTCGCCTAATAAACTATACATGTTTTTTTTTCGGACAAAATTCCTTTCTCTGAAATTATTTTCCAAAATAATTTAGTATATTTTAGAAGCACTAAAATTATGTTTTTTGGTCAAATGCTTTTAAACCCTTCAGTGAAACACCACAAAATGACCTTTATCAGCACATTCAATATCATCATCGAATTCCATAACAATACTTGATCGAAATTATTCGAGATCGGATGATTCCTAATATACGAAGAACTTTGTTTGATGTAGCGAGCTTATTCTGATGAAATGCTAATGAAAGATGTGTTGGACACTATACTGCAAATGTGCAAAAAGACAATGTCAATTTCTCAAGTCGAGTATGTCTGAATAATTATAAAATTAGGAATTGAAGAAAATTCAGGCTATTTTTCCAATACAATTTCAAATATTTAAGTACGAAGGAATGGTGCCCGGTGGATGGTGCCTAATGAATGTTGCGCAGTGGTGTTGTGCAGGGATGGTAAACAGTGGGTGGTGGGCGAAGGTGGTTACGAAGAACGGGTGGCCGGCAGCGGGTAGGGCCGTATAAGCAGCGGCTGTCAGAAAAGCGACAGTGGAGAAAGGGTGCCGAAAGTGCCGTCTGCAGGAGAGAGACGACAGGAACAGGAAATTATATGCAGTGGAGAAGAGGGCGACAGTCACGTGACGGGGGAGTGTGAATGTAGCGTTGGAAGGGTTGGGGGCAGTTAGGGAGTTTCGGTGACCAGTGGTCATCGCGCTTGACACAAACCGAATTATTTTAATTGACGTGTAACGCTACACCGGGAGAATGGAAGCACGCGGAGTGGCAGTGGCTGCGGTAGACCAGCGAGACGTAATTAATTTAGGGACGGGGAAGAGCATGAGCTGGAGTGGCTGCTACGTTCGCACAACTCTCTGGTTTTCGCTCTTGTGCCGTGGTGCTGATTACAATTCTGCCGTTTCGATTGCCTCTTCCCTAGAGAGATGGCATAGCAGTACGTATAGAATAGATTTCATTCATTTATTTCCAGCACTTCGGATGGAAAATGTGTGATTACGTGTTCCCTATCAGATTATTGGCTTCGCATGTCGTGTCTGGCGAGCATTTCCGTTTTGAATAGAGTACTCAGCATCCACTTTATGTGGGTCCTTGATAACAAAAAAATTATAATCGATATAACGTCTGTCCCTCCTGCTCGTCACCCGTCCTCCGTCTGTCCGTCTGTACATCTGTGCGTCTGCACATTTGTCCGTTGGTGCATCTGTCCGTCAGTACATCTGTCCGTCCGTCTGAACATCTGTCCGTCTGTGAGCTAAGTTACCTATTAAACTTTTAAGCACGGTTTTCGCCAAGATTGATGTCTCCCAATCCGTCTGGTTGATGTCGCACCCCTTAAATTTGAAACGTTAATTTTGATTTTTGAGGATATTTTACACAATTCCCCAACATTTTCAACTCATTTTCAATAGAGCTTCATTTTTTTCTTATTTTTGTGGAATTCTGTAATTATTTCATTCAGCGTCTTCTTATTTGTAATACTGAAGACAAAGATAATTCTTAATGAAATCTTTTCCTTAAAATTCGATCTTTAAATAAGGTAATTCACAAGTTGTTTTCGAATGAGTTAGTTTTGAGTCTTTTTGCGTGAAATAAAGGCAATTAAACAATATTTTATAAAAGAAGACTCCAATTGTTTATTTAAACTTTGGGAATGAACAGAGCTAAATGCACTGAATAACATGATGTAAATATTCTTTTGAAGTATCTTTTAACTTTTCAATAAATTACTATTATAATTTAACGTGACGAACAAAATAATGACAAAAAGGATGTGTTGTTGTAGCTATACTAGTGTAGTTGTGCCAGGAAAAGTTGATAATGAAGACAAATTTGAAAGATAATGTCGTTGATAGACTTGCTCCTCGGCAAAAGAATGTTTCGTGAAAAAATATGCACGAATATTCATGTTTTAAAAATTGTTATGTTTCATTACAAAAATGAGGTTCAATTATAGTCAATCTGATGCTTCATATTTTATTGGAATTGCTATATTGTAATTATCGGCATTTACTAAAGTTGAAACTTTAAACTCTACTAAACAATTTTTTTCTAAGAATGGAGTATTATTGTATTAGTAAAATTTAATGATTTGAGTCAATAGTGAAAATAGTAAATATCACATAAGCAAAGTGAAAGAAAGTAATATGTGATAAAGATCTAAATCTTCTTATAGTAATGTAACAAGAAATTAAATAATCCACCAGAGATCATTATAAAGGTTTACTAAGTTTTTAAATTAACGATGTGAACGGAAAACTGAACTACCTAGAGGAGAACCGATTTTTACGATTTAAAGCGTAAAATTTTTCTAGGTCACGTACTTAATTTCAGGCATTTATATGCTTCTAATAACTCAAAATAACATTTATTACACCTGCGAAATGAAAAGTCATAATGAACAATTCTGCGAAGAATGATGACATGACATGATGACAAACGAAGGCGCGAGCAGTGGCAAATCAAGCACTGCCACCTCCGTCTTCTCCAGTGTTGCCGCCTCTCTCCTCCGCGCGGCTGGGCTCCGGAGCTCATATAAAATTTATGGCGGCCGGGCGCAGCGCGGGAGAGGGGCAGCGGGCGGCGGGCTCGCGCTCTTTCGCCCGGCGCGCGCTAGATTAGAAACGATTTGGCAGGGCGCACCCGCCGGAGCCCTTTGCCAGGACACAGGCCAGAGAGGGCCGCCGCGTTGGGCAGCGGTGGAGCGACGGGGAGCGGAGCGGCACGGAGCAAAGTGGCGCGGGCGCGGCAGAGGAAGGCCGAGAGGCGTGATGAGGGCTGATGGGGACAGAGGGGGGAAGAGTGGCGAGAGAGTGGGTAGGGTGGGGTAGGGTGGGAATAGGGTGGGGTAGGTGGGGTAGAGTGGGGAAGGGTGGGGGTATGGTAGGGTAGGGTGAGGCACGGTGAGGCAGAGGTGGGCAGAGTGGGGTAGAGTGGGGCCAAAAGGAGCTGAAGGAGACAGAGAGGTGAAGGGTGGGACAGGGTGGAGTATGATGGGCAAAGTGGAGTAGGGTGGGACAGGGTGGGGCAGGGTGGAGCAGAATGGAACGATACAATATACAAAGATACAAAAATAGTGACAGAGAGAGAGTTAGAGACATCAAGTAGTGAGTGAGAGATAGGGAGAGAGGAGGTGAGAGAGAGAGGGAGCGTGAAATGGAGTGAGTGAGAGAGGCAGTGAGAGAGGGAGGCAGTGAGAGAGGGAGCAGTGAGAGAGGGAGGCAGTGAGAGAGGGAGGCAGTGAGAGAGGGAGGCAGTGAGAGAGGGAGGCAGTGGAGAGAGGGAGGCAGTGAGAGAGGGAGGCAGTGAGAGAGGGAGGCAGTGAGAGAGGGAGGCAGTGAGAGAGGAGGCAGTGAGAGAGGGAGGCAGTGGAGAGAGGGAGGCAGTGAGAGAGGGGAGGCAGTGAGAGAGGGAGTGAGTGAGAGAGGAAGGGAGTGAGAGAGGAAGGGAGTTGGAGGAGGGAGAGAGAGGGAGGGAGAGGGTGTGAGAGAGTGAGTGAGAGGGAGCGAGAGGAAGTGAGAGAGGGAGTAAGAAGAGAGTGAGTTCAAAGAGAAGGAGTGAGTGACAGGGAGGAGTGAGAGAGAGAGAGAGGAATAGAGAGAGAAAAATCGACATTGTATTTTAAAACATTTCATGGAATTGAAACAGAAATTCTAGTTAAAGAGTAAAATAAATGAAATGAGATAGGAAGTGTCGCCATTAGTGATTTTGTTTTCCAAATAAGTTCTATTATCAATATTATATTCAAACGAGGAAAAGGACAAACTGTTTGCATACAATACCTATTTCACCTCCAAATGAAAAATAGAACAGACGCACTTCCTTCCCGCAGCCGGAGAGAGACGCGAAGCGTAGGAGTCCCCCGCGGAGGAGTCCCCGCGCGAGCGAGAGGCAGACAAGACGTCGCCCGAGGAGAGCGGAAGAAAAGTTATTCTCGCGGAGTCGACGAGACGGGCGCGACTGCTGCGGAGGAAGAACAATGCCTCAAGATTTCATGCAATGTCAATAGCAATTTCTGCGCGCCGCCGCTTCACGCGCGTCCGGTGCCAATGCAAAATTGAGCAGCGCGACGGAGTCGAGGGGAGCGGTGAGGGCAGCGGGGAGAACTGCGAGGGCGAAGGGGAGGGGTGCCGGGAGGGTATGAGAGGTGAACTCGTGGGTGGAGCATTCGGATTTGATGCGAAGAGAGGGTAAATGGGTGTGAAAATGGCGCGGGCGGGCGATACAGGGTGTCTGGAAGGGTTGCAGGAGGAGTTGCTGGAAAGGTGGCTGGGAGGGTTGCGGAGGATTTGGGAAGGATTGTAGGGAGGTTTTATCAGGACGGACCCAGGAGGTTTGCTACGAGGGATGTCGAGAATGTTGAGAGGGTAGCTGGACGTGTTGGCGAGTGGCTGGAGGTTGGAGGGTAGCTGGAAGTGGTGGTTGAGAGACTGCAAGGATGAATACTGGGAGTGATTCGGGGAGGGTTGGGGAGGATTATGAGAAATGGTTTGGGAAGTGCGGAAGGGGTTGGTAAAGAAGGTTGCAGGGGTATCGAGGCTGATGATGAGGAAGAGGGAGGGGAGGTGGTTGTGAGGGTTCGGGAAGTGGTTGGGGACTGCTTTGAGGGAAGTAAGAAAGGTCGCAGGGTGAGCTGCTGAGGGATGAAGGGTGAGGAGAGGCTGGCTGGAAGGGTTGGGAAGAGGTTGTGGATTGCTGGGCGGGTTGCTGGGAGAATGTGTGGAAGAGTCTGAGGCTCAATGTTGGTGGGCTATGAGGTGACGTCTGAGTTGGGGTTTGAGGAGAGATGCGGGGAGAGATGCAGCCCATGTGTGCGCGTGCCTCGGAGTTGAGGGGGCAGAGAGATATTCCCAGTCTAGATTCTCCCCATCTCGATCAGGTTTTTGCCCAGTTTCCCTGATCCATTGAGTAAATGCTGAGATGGCCCTTTGTTTTGCTTCTGGATGTAAATGTAGCTTCACAGTGCGCACGTTTTCTTGAGCACTCCTTTTGCTTGTAATAGTATGAGTAGAATTGATGTTCTTTACTATTTTGTTAGCAATGCAGAAAAATCAAATCAGTTCATTCACCGTTGAAATTGTTTTTCTATAACTCGGGAACAAACATTTTTCAAATTTTAATTTTTCTAAAATAATAATTATTTTCTAAATTCTTTTTACTAGTTTTTCAAATGTTGCTTTTTCTCCTGTGCCTCAAAAAAATGTGCACAGATAATTTTTTCCCCACACGTCATAAACAGCTTTACTGTTTTTGACCAAATAAATAAATAAATAGGTTCTTCGTCAGAAGAAGTCTGCACTTGAATAAAAGCTATTGCATTTTAGAAAATAAATTCAAAATTGTGAAAAATCCGCAAAACTTGCCTGTGATATAAATTATAAACTACGGCTCAGATCTCTTCATCAAACTGATGGATGTGAAATGAAGAAACACAAAAAGGAAATGAAAGGAAAATGGAAAGAAAATGAAAGGAATGAACTTGGTAAGCGACGTCAAGGAGAGGAATGTAAAATCTGTTAACCTAGTTGAATCGAATTGCACAATTCTAGTCATATGTTCTTATCGAGAGGGAGAACAGATATCGTGAAGTACAATTTACGAAGAAAAAGACGGAGGGCAGTAAGGCGTAACAATTTTAAGGCAATGTGGCGGCCACGAGAACGACACAAGTACTTACTTTTAAGGAGACTGCTGGAAGGAAGCAACGTAAACAGTTCTACTGAGATAGGACAACGAGAAGCTTCTCCAGCGAGGAATGGGGAACATTCTATCAATTCATCGTCTTCTCTGCGTCACTGCCCGTCACCGCGTTGGCGACTTGGTGAGCGTATCCAGGAGGCAACCACCAGGCAACCGACCTAGCATGCGACCGTGTTTTGCAACCCACAAACGCTTCCACGGTATTGACGCACCAAAGGTGTGTTCATAGGCCTCTGCAAAGGCGCATAGGGGTGAGCAGAGCGCTGTGGCGTCATGAAAGCAGCCCCTCACCGTAACTTTGTAATGGAAATATTTATATAAACATGATCAATACCTTATTTTAACTTTTGCTCTCCAAACCATTTCACCACCAAATGAATGGTTCAAAATAAAATCTGTTCTATTTAATAATTCTACCATTAAAGTTATAATTTCATTCTCCTTGTACGATTTATTCACTTCCTAGTGGAATACCATAAGCACATAGGTTGGGTGGGTGCTATGCAACCTTCAAACGATGCCACGCGATTGGCCATAGGGCGCAATCGTTTTCCAAGAACATCAAATGTCAGAGCATCAAACTGCGAACGCGTGGTATCAACACAAATGACAAAGGGGACGTTTTCCGACAGCCACGGCGACAGAGGTGGATGCGAGGGGGCAAGGTGCTAATTTTAGCTCACGCGCGATGAATGGCTTGCTTCTGCGCGGTTCAACTCTAGAGCGGACGAGTGTTGCCTGCCCCCAACAAAATCCGACCAGAGAGAGGCGAGCGCCGGAAAAACAGGCTGCAGCGGAGAGCTGCAGCGCGGCCACGCCGCGCGATGTGCAGCGGGGCGTTTTTCGTCGCGGGGCCGCGTTTATGCGACTTCATGCGTCGCAAACGGGCGGAACGGCGAGCGAGCGCCGCCCGGCGCACAGTGGGCCGCACAGGCTCCCAACCCAGCGCAAGGCGACAGGCTTTTAACTTTCTCTACCATGATGTTCTTTTAACTTTTTTCATAAATGTGCTACAGAAAACCCCGGTTAACACGAACACGCTTAACATAAAATTCGCCTTAATATGAACAAAACTTCGGTCCCGGCAAGGGATTAATAAGGACATTTATAATACTGGATAACACGAACTTTTATTACACGAACTCCGATAATTCTGGTCCCATGGAATTCGTGTTAATGAGGGTTTACTGTATTAGAAATTTATTTACAAAATGAAAAAAAATCTAAGACACAAAAGGAAATTTGATTAATAGATGTTAGAATAAGCCATACGCTCTTTATTTTCAACATAATAAAACGCTTTACGTAACTGTGTATACATATCCTACTAAAAATAGCTGCAAGCTTGGTACAATTTATTATTTATTGTAATCTAAATGTATGTTCATGTTTCACGTATTTACACTCTCGTCCAGCCTTCTCCCCTCTGCGGTTCTGCTCGAATATGATATTGCATGCACGTGTAAGGTCATGCCAGTGGTTCCCAGTAAAATCGCAAAAGCACAAGCGGCTTATGCATTCGTGGAAATTCCCCCACGGATACCGTTCGCGCATCGCGCGACGCCTTCTGAAATATTTTATTTCATAAGTTGTAGTAAGATACACAAAAATTATAGCTACTGTTAGGTTAAAAAGTTTCTGACATTGTTCCAAGAAGCGTCGACGAGAGGTCCTTTACGACTGCACATATGTTCACAAAGTTGTGAAACACATTTTATCAACTGCAGGCGATCAAGTGGTACTTTCACATGAAATCTTTCGCGGTCACGGAACATTGTTGTGAATAAACTTTTATTAAAAAAATGTATGACAATAGTTTCTGTACACCTTTGTCATTTAAAGTTATGAGAAGAATGAGACTTATTTAAAACTGTACCAGTCCAGCACACTTCGAGTAATTTAAACTCAGTCGTCGTTTGCAGTCGAGAGGTCTAATCTTAGCAAGAATATAATCGTTTATTCTAATTTTTTGTTATTTTTAAGGGACTAATTATCAAAAGGTGTTTTAGGTATTTTTAAAAAAATAGATTAATAATTTACTTAAAACACAATACAGTTAATTCAATAGCTTCTTGAGAGTGGAAATACACTTAAGAAATTATACAAATTTACATTTAAATATTAGAAATTTCAAATTTCATCAGAGAAAACTACTGTAAACAATTAAACGTTAGTGGTAAAAGAACCAGAAACTGTTTCTCGTTCTTTTAGCGTTTCTAAAATCGATATTTATTATCATTTTTTTTATTTTTATGAACTACATAACTAAAAATATACATTAATCAACCAAATGTCTGACAATATTATTAATTGTTTGCGCGCGTCTGAGCCTAGGTCATGCCAGTGTGCGACGGCGGGGCGGGGCTGGTCGGGGCGGCCGGGTTCCCACTCAAAGGCGCGCCGGGAATTAACACTACGAGGAGCGTTATGAATACTACAGAAGCAGCGGCGGCAGGCGACTGCAGATTAGGTTAGCGAGCGACGACGTCCCACGCACCCTGGCGCACGCGTGTGCGAAGGACACGCACGCTGCGACGCGCTTGCACTCGGCCGCCGCTGCGCGCGGAGGCGGCAATGAGCCTGCGCCCGGGGGGAACGTACACCTCTTCCCATAAGTGGTAAAAATAAAAGGTCGTTTGAGTAGTAGTTTTTGTTGATTAATTGATGGATTGTTAGTGATTCCGGGCGCGTCCACTACTAGGGTCGTTTGTTCCGTACGTGTAGTGCATGATTTTGCTCGGGAGGTGGCAGTGATCTTCCACCGATGGCGTGATACGGCGCCGACGAACCATAGGCCACCGTGGGTTTTCCTAACCAGGTATCTCCCACTACACCCACCCGGGACAAACTAAGTTCCCTATCGGTCTCCCGGCAAATGTGGTAGTGTAGTGCATGTTTGTGTGTGTGTGTGTGTGTGTAAGAGGACAGGACATGGAAGAGGTAGGAAAGATCGCGCGCGGTCCGTCGCCCGTTTCTTAGGGTACTGCTCCGGCATTCGCCTGTTGTTGATCGGAGAAACCACAGAAAACTACTGATCAAAGCAGCCTTCCTCTAGCATTCTCCTCCAGACAGCGACTAATGGGACCTACCTCACAACCTAGTGTCGTAAATCCTGCCGTCGTCTGGACTCGAATCTAGAACCTCCCAGTCAGCCTGCAGTGACATCAGTTCATGTCCTGAGCCCTCTCACCCGGTAGATTTTTCTTGAGATAAGGTCAGTTGTAGAGAAAGAAATTTTACATTATTTTTGGTTAGAGCATCTTACCCAAAAAAGTGTAAAATTTCTTTCTCTGCAACTGACCTAACGAAAGAAAATCCTAATATCCATCCTTTACGGGTCGAGAAATACCTTAAAAGATAAATTAAAAATTAAGTTTTGCGTAACTGAAGAAAACCTTAAAAAAATATGATTTTTTTTATGAAGACGAAGCAAGTATATTGCCACCCCAGTAACGCCTGAAGCGTTGGCACATAAAAATGAAAATACTTGAAAAAGACCTTTGTTGCAAACAATGATGTTTATGAATATGTGTGAGCCAAATATTTAACAATGGTCAAGCAAATGAAAGGTTGGCGTCACCACTAGTTCCTGATACGCCTAATACTAACCTCCTCAAATTAGTACGTAATTTGATATTTTTGTGTTTCTAAGCTCGTCCTCTACTATAGTTTTCCCATAAGTGTAATATGTTCTATATCCAAGGAGATGGCAATGAATTTCTTCCGGGGAAACGTGAAAGCTGGCGGCGATCCACACTTCCGCTTGAGGAGTATTCCCCCTTCGTCTACCCCAATGGGGCACCATCCTACATGGGACAGGCTCTAAGCTCCCGAATTGTCTTCTTACATGTGTGGTAGTGTAAGGTAACTATGTGTGTGTGTGTGTGTATGTCCATAAAGGGAGAAGAGGGGAAAAGGATGAGGAAGGAAAGATGGTGCACGGTCCATGGCCCTTATCTGCCCGAATTATTTTTTTTAATTCATTACATTTTATAATAAAAAAATAATATTTTTTCTCAAAATTTTTAAATGTTGCTAAGATATACGCTTGGTATTGATCGGAGAAACCAAGGCAAATTACCCACAAAATCAGCCAGCCGCAAGAATTCTCATCCGCAATGCGGTGGGATCAAGCCAGTGTTGAAAATCCAACACCCTTGGGGCTCTAACCTAGGACGATCCGGTTCGACGGTGCAATGGCAACGGCTGCAGCCCAGGTCCGTCTCAGCCAGTTCAGAATGCCGTTAAACTATTTTCGATACTAAATAAATGTCTGACACACGTTCTACCTGATAAATGTCTGATCTGTCTAAATACATGTCTGATTGTCAAACTTTCTTGTTCAACGATCTTTCTTTGCCTTGACAGTTCGTTAGCAGTCTCTAGCAGGGAAAGCAACACTGGACTGACATAAATTAGTGTTGTTACTCCCTTACTATTTGATTTATATTCATTATATCAGAAGTATCAACCTCTTTAACAAATACTTATACAAATAATAGTGTTGTAATATATTTTATTTGCGTGTTAGAAACTTAATCCAAAACAAATCGCATCACTTATTGATACTTACGAATAAGAAGAATATTGTAAAATTTCACTAAGGTTAAGAGAATAGTAATAACCCGATATTTGCATTCTCTTGAACATAATTAGGGTTTCGTTCTTAATTTCTTTTCTCATAGAAATACTCCACGTAAAGAGAATTTGCAAGCTATATTTTATTAATCGACCAGCAGGAAAGTCCATTTAGTAATTTAATCCCGTGCATAATATAAACGGGTCATCAGTGAGAATTCTTGAATATAAAAACAGACATTAAAACTACTACATTAACTATCAACTTACACGCTCGTACCATTTAACTACACTTGCGTGAAATCAAAGAAGTTTATATTTATACACAGTTAATAGTTTTGCGCTGAGTAAAAGCTTACTAAGTTGACATAATGTTGACATAACGTGAAATAAACTGTCACGACAAGACAAGAAATTGAGACTTCTTGTAATATACGATGTACTATTACGAGTACTTTATCTTTGAAACGAAGTATTATTACATTAAACATTTATAATAACTATAAATTAGTAAGTACACAAAATATTTGCATGAGTAACTGATGTCTACAAAGAACATTTACATGAATTAAATCCTGGCTTAATTTCACCTGATGTCTAGCGATCTTATTGCTTATCAGATAATGACACTAAGATTCCATACAGTGTAAATTCATTTGCACATTTTCGGTGCATCGTATGCGGTTGTCCTATTTTAATATAATATTTTAAAAAGCTTCACACAGTTCAACTTCTGACAAAAAAATATTTTTTCTGAGTCTTATTTATCAACTTGGCAATCACCTCTTACATCCAATTACCTCTGACATTTGCCCAATTGCCAAAATGGGCGTTGCATCCCCAACGTTGTTGATTCGAAGAGCTGGAGGGTGGCATGAATATGTACGGGGATTGAAAGTGAAGTCAATGAAATTTTGTCTGCTTCGCTTTTTGTAGGGGAATGATTTTTCAATCACATTCTGTCGTCGCAATACTGAATGTATTATAAAGTGATCTCTGGCTAGGGCTGGCTGTCAGTTTTAATACTATTGCAACAACTTTTGCGTTAATTATAGAGGTTAGGTTTCGACAGAAAGCGAAAATTACATTTTATAATTTGCAATTTATATTCAGAGGTTATCAGCGCCACACAATTTAACTCAATATTTTTTTGATATTACTGGCGACGTATGTAATAAAAAATATTTAAGGTCTGTGACGAATAACTCTATTATGTAAATGATCTGCTCAAACTTCTTGTTAAGAATGATTAATTTTATGTGCGAAAAACGTTTTAATGATACTTCTGAAAATTATTAAATGCACATAAATGTATGAATTCAAACGTATTGACCCTGATATGCAGCACTATGATGGCTACAAAACCGAAGAAATGAAGACATGTAGTAACTTTATTTTAAGAACTACTGTGTGATAAGTAATTCTTTTAAATATCTTCTGTTTTCTAAAATATTTTTAGTTGTGTTTAAAAAGAAAATCACGCTCATTTACGTCAATGCAGTTCCTCACATAGTATCGAAGGGGTTATCATAAGATTCTTGTCATTACCGATGGAATTACAGAGGGAGAATATTTAGAACCCTCAGTATCAACATCCACTCTCAGAAGTTCGAATGCTTGTCCTTATCACCATTCTCAAAACCCAGTACACCACCTGAAACGCTATAAGCAAATATTCATTGAAGATTTGTTCTCATTTATGCTTAGACTTGAAAATATCCTACCACACTTTGTACTAGGCAGGTGAATGGAAATGAAAAGATTCGAGAGTTTGGAACGGTTATTTTAATAATGTTTGAATGTCGATATCGCTTTGATATCATTCTGGCATCCATTTTTTGAACTATTGAATTAAAGATACGTCAGGTATGTTTTACGTACTTCGTTGCAAATTTGATGACTAGACTTTCGAATTTTAGGCACAAAAAATGATGACAGACCCCTAAAATAGATGACAAAATTATGAAATTAAAAATGTTGTACATAAAAAGTGACGTTTTAAACGCTTAAAATATGTTACAAAATGCTTATACCAGGAATTTTTAAAAAATTGATATGAAAATTTATTTTTCTGGCACTTAAACCTGATCAGAAAAGTATTAAATGTAGGTACTTTTTATTTTCCAGGACAGTCAAGTATTTTTACATTGATGAGAGCGACTACAAGCATATTATTTCTTTTACTATTGTTTCCTTTTCATTTCATTCATTCTTGTGAAGCAAATGTTATAGTTGAGAGGTAGCGAAGTACCTCCCACGCTGGGACGTGAGATCCAGGACCAACCTGGTAGCAGGCTTGTGTTTTTCCCATCCCGGTATCTCCTCCATGGGGCCCAGATGCAGCCGTGACAAGCTCTTAGCTCCAGACTGTTTTTCCCGATAGGTGTGGTAGCATACTGCACGGAAGTGTTTGGGGAAAGGAGGGTACAGGGATGGGAAAGGAAAGATCGCGTGTTAGGGTACTTCTCCGGCATTCGCCTGGTATTGTTCGTATTAACCACGAAAAGCTATTAATTAGAGCAGCCGGCCTCTAGAATTCTCCTCTGAATATCGGCTGAATTCGACCTTGCACTACAGCTTGTGTCGAAAACTCGCCACCGACGGATCGAGAGAGGTGGCTCAGTGCATCAACTGACTGTCACTGCAGTCCCTCTGACCGGGAGTACCTAGGTTCGAGTCCCGTTGGCGGCAGGAATTTCGACACTACCTTGTCTACTATGTTGTAATTCAGTCGCTGGCTGGAGGAGAATTCTAGCTGTCAGCTGCTCTGATTGGTAGTTTTCCGTGGTTTCTCGATCAACACCAGGCGAATGCCGGAGCTGTACCCTAACAAATGGACCACGGACCGCGCGCGAATCTTTCCTACCTTTTCCTTGTTCTATTGTCTCCTT
This sequence comes from Acheta domesticus, assembly GCA_031308135.1. NCBI lineage: Eukaryota > Metazoa > Arthropoda > Insecta > Orthoptera > Gryllidae > Acheta > Acheta domesticus. The sequence goes on along the minus strand of JAHLJT010004567.1, from coordinate 201,242,285 downwards.
ACAATAACATGCACTACACTATCACACATGCCGGGAAACCAGTCAGGGACTTAGAGCTTGCCCCGGCTGGGGTGGGGACCTGGTAGTGGGAGATTCCTGGTTGGGAAAACCCTGCTAGTCGACAGTAGGTTGGCGTCAGGATCTCGCCACCTAAAGGAGGAAGATCATGCCACCTCCCGATGAGAAACATGCACTACTCTTACGAGACTAATTACCTCACTGTTGACAGCGCCCGGAACCACTAACAATCAATCACTCAATCCGTCACCCTCGGAATTCGACCATCTGGTCAGAGGCACTGCAGTGGCAGCGGTTGTTGTTACTTCTGTTGACAGCCCTTACGTTGCTCTAAATAATGACAGAATCATTATTTGGGGCAACAGACGCTCAATATCGCACGATATTAGGATTGCTCCAAATAGACTGCGAAACCTATTTTGTCCCACATGAGAAAATACAAGCGAAGACAAGTAATAAAATATTATATTTAATGGTTCGACATAATGTACGCCCTTGTTGGTAGCTCATTGGTCTGCGTGTTAGCTTTCCTGGTTCAGGTTCGATTCCTGGTCAGGCAAGATAAAAGTGTGTGTTTTCCTGGCAGTACCCCAGTATATGTTGCTGTCTGACGATGAGAAAACACGTCTCAGCTTGAGAAGACCAGAATACGACGAAAGAATGTCTAAATGCTAACCACATGTATCCCCTTAACCATGGCCGCGAGGGCCCAGGACGCTGCTGATAGGCCATGGCCCGTATCGGGCTGTCGCGCCAAGAACAGACAGACATAATGCGCAGAAAGTCTTTGACCTCTCGAATTAAAAGGAATAAATAAATTTTGAGACATCTAAAATTTCAGTTTATCGATTTGTATGTGTGTGAAGTCATTACATATTGGAAGGTGAAGGAAAGAAAAATATTTAAGATAGAGGATTCCGATTACGACACAAGTATCAAGATTGCACTTGTTTTCTGATTTAGTGCGAATTGAATTGAAGATTTAAATTAACACTGTTTTTAAATACGTTTCGACTGTTTTGATAAGGTACAAAGACATTTCAGGGTCTAAACCATTCTTGAATTTATTTTCTACAAAATAAGAATCGAAACACAATGATACTTGTCGCGTCCTGCCAGTTCAACTTCAAACGATTGAACGTAATTATGGATTATACTAAGTATTGCCATATTTAGTTGCATTGGATATTACTCTACAGTGTAATTTTGATATTGCGAATATGATGGAGAAAGAAAAATATCTAGTAGAAGAATATTTCAATATTTTTGATTTTTCTATGCACTAAACATCACATGCATTAATGAGATTAAGGAAAATCGAAATATCAACGTTTTTAGAGTGAGATGTGGTAATAATTACGGTTCCATTCACATACGATTGAATAGAAGATTTAATTCAACAGCATTTTACGTTAAGTTCCCAATTCTGAGATAAAGTTCAATATTGTTCCCGGACCTACCCCGTTTGGGAATGGCTTTTCCTCGGATCTAATGATCAAAACAAAACAAAACAAAACACATCGCGTGGTATCGTAGCTGCTCGGGACAGACAGCGAAACCCATCGCGTCCGCAGGGCTGCGCTTTGTGCTTTTGTGCGGCAACTGCGCGCGCTCACTGTCGGCGGCTGCGTGAATTCGAAGCTCCATATTTCGATTTAATTACGCGAATTCTGGACTTTCTGCGCGCGGCGGGGGCGGCGCGGCGGCAGCGAGCGGTGCAACTGATGGAAATGGAAGAGGATGTGTGTTCTCTTTGGAGAAGAGAACATCACACACGGTCGGTCACCCTTTGTGATCGCGGACCGCAACTATACGCGTGCGTGTATAGAAGTGAGCGATTTCATAGATCTCCTTTTCCTCCTATTGCGATTTAATAACCGGGAACGTCGCTGCTGATACACAACGGTCGTTTAGAGTGAAAGGAATGAAAAGTAAAGCGCGGAGAGTTTGCCCTTTCGATGAGCTCTTTTCCAGGCGAATACGTGGCAGTGTTTTTAAATAGTTGCTGTGCGACTGATATCCAATCGACATCGATTCACGTCGCTCGATAGTAATATTACAAATTTTTGTGTATACTGCGATTTTCGTAACAGCGTCCCTGACAGATATCAGCTGTTCACAGTTTCATCCAATAGGGAGCTTGAACGTCACCATAGTGACGTCACTGTTCGCGAAATATAAGCTGCCGATTGGATGGCAGCGAAACAGCTGATTTCTGTCAGGGTCGCTGTTACGAAAATCGCAGTATAATGCTAGATTCAGAGAAGTGAGAGAGATGAATCGCGGATAAACGATAACATCCTCCGAGAGCGGAAAGTCGCTAGAGATTAGCGCAGAAAACAATTCTCTTTGACGCTGTACGTCCCACTTCCATTCACTGATTACTTTCTAAATGGCTTCAAACTAGAAACATTTACGCGCACGTTTTACATGCCATCAACTGGGATTTACATTCCTCTCTAGATGAAAATGTTCTGTCTGTCCAATTTCTCTCATCAGGAACTAATCTCAGAGCAAGATAATGGAGTACGACTTCAAAACTACCACCGTGTGGAAGTAAATCTTCCATCCACACAAAGAGCCGTTCTCTCTGGTATCGTATCTAATTAAACTTTGTTTCTCTATCTTAGCCTTGTTATTCGTCTTCTCAACGCCGCTTTCTGCGCGCGTCCGCAGACAAACAGAAACGATAAAGAGCGTTTGGCGCAGGGCGGGGAATTCTCCGTATCTGTGTTGTGACACGAGGATCACACACAGCCAGCCGTTTCCGTTCTTATCCGAGACGAGGCTGGCTAACTCCACCGCGGCGGGGGGCGGACTGCGGGGCGGGCAGAGCACCGCAGCGGACAGCCAGCGGCCGGGCACTCGGCCGTGCGGCCGACCGCGCCTTATCGGATGACGGTCTGCGTTATCTCCCCTCCACACGCGGCGCGGCCTCCGTTCGGGTGGCCCTCCAGGGCGACTTCGGCGCGCCATAACTCACCCCCGAGGACCCTCGAGCAAGGGACCTCAAGCCTCTTGGGTTCATTCTTACAACCACACAGCACAGAGAAACGTGTTTGCATTAGAACTTCAAAACTAATATTCCTCTCGCACAATATTCTTAGGAATTCTGTCGGGTTTATGCGAGTGTATGTAAAGGTAACGTATTAGTCGTCTGACGTATGTGTCCAGTCACAAAAAATTTCATTGAATATAATTGAATCGGTGAGTGGAAAACCGTACAACTCCAAAATTGACGTTTTTTTTAACTGAGATAGCCAAAATTACATCTAAATGTGGACCTTCCTTATGAGTTCGAGAACACTACAACTAGTGCTGTTACAGAATGGCACAAACTTTCCCCTATTAGTTTTTTTTCTATTTCCTTTGGTGTCGGCTAGCTATTTGGACTTGCCACATACTCTTGCCAGCTGCCATCTATTGCAGCCCAAAGTATATTTTTGAAGTTTTCTTAATTTTTCGGTTTCCTAATAGTATTGAACTTTACGTCATATTACAGAGTGCAATTAGCACTATCCGTTTGAAAAGTTTGAAGAAAAAATTGGAGCCTACTCACAAGAAAAAGGCGTTTGAGCGTTTCAGCAAATGCGGAATTTTGAGCTAGTTTTGACAGAAAACGGTTGAGTTTTCGAAAAACTTTACTTGACATGATTTAATGTACATGTATTCATTGACACATTAATGTGAACAAATCGCCGCTAATGTAAAAATTAACGACGTGAGAGACAAGTCAAAAAATTACATTTTTGTAATTTTTTCAAAAACAAAAGAATGAATCAATATGGCGTTTTTTTCATCTCTTAGAGGACCTTTGGTCCTATCCCTACGAAAAGTTTAAAGATAAAAATTGGAGCCGCATTTGAGAAATCTTGTTTTTGCAAATATTTAAAATTGCAAATGTTTCGCGTAATATTTCGCGAAAACTAAAATACAACTAAAACTACTAAACTAACACTACTAAAATTTTCAAAAAAATGTACATGAACTTCATGAAAGTATTCACTTTAGAGAACAAATTTTATTTGAAGGAAAAATCTGTCTTCAATTTTGTACTTGTAGGAAGACGCAGAACAAAATTCATACTTTTCCTATCTTCAGAAATTCAGAGTTATCCGTGAAAATGGGACCTACGCTACCTTAATAAGTGCATTTTACTTTATTCTTAGAAGAAATTTAAAGAAAAATTTTGGAGCCATATTTGAGAAAATTTTGAAAATGGCCGGAGGGCTTCATGTAAAGTATCCCCAAATTGTGAAGAATATTTTTCAAAATCGCGGCGCCTCGAGTGGAACCAGATCGACCGAGGAATATACATTTTAGAAGAAATCGTACGTATGTTTATGCGCTATTGTTATTCACAGGACTATTATTGTACTATTATTGAATTGAGTGGAAGAACGATATAACTCCTGTAATTATATCGTTCTGCCATCCAATACTTTATGTTCTTCTTCTTCTTTTTCTTACAGCTAGAGTTCGACATACTCGTATGTAATTGGCTCTAGGCTTGCAATACAAATAGCGGAGGGAGTTATCATTGTTTTTTGTTCAATTGCAATTATTGTTTGTGGTGCATTATCTTTTTAAGGTAAGATCGACAACAGGAATTCTTTGCCATTTTCCCCTACAGCATACACGTACAAGTTATGAAAAATATGCAAGGGGTGAGGCACAAGTTATGGTGACATTTTTTTCTGAAATATATTATCGGATCACATAATGTTTATTTTTCGCTTGAAGCACTACTATGCAGTACTAGTATGTGTTCAAACCAATTAGTGTCCCTATTAGCACAGAGAGCAATGTAAAAATCAGTCGTCTGACTATCGCCTTGCGAGACGAATGTAACCCTTTCCAGAAACGCTCCATCATCAAGACAGCCATTTTCCTTGAAAGGAATTCCCTAGGATGTCACAGGAAATTGGTTGAAAGTCTTGAGAAAAATACCTTTCTACGCCGGACTGCCGCGCGATGGCCAGGAAAGTTTCAGGGCGGACGCGCAGCAACCTGTGACCAGCAACGCACGGGGCAGCCTGCGTTTGTCGATGTCACTTTCGTCCTTGGACTCCGGCAGCGCCCGTCGTCTGCCTCAGTCCAGCAGGCGCTCGCTTACCGCACGTGCCACATTGGTCCCCACACTCTCGGATCGTCCCGTGATCTTATTCCACTTTACCATTTTTAATTGTCTTGTGTACTATTGGGTTCGTGTCACAAACCATTTTCTCGAAACAGTTCGCAGACCAACCTACAGTCAAGACCTAACAATTCCCATCATGCTCTTCCATCTCATTCGTCCCCAACGGTCCCTCCACCTCATCCATTGACCTCATCCATCGACCCCACAACTCGCCTCCCCACTCCCGCTCGGGGGCGCCACCATGCACTGGCGGTGCCCTCCCACAAATACTTGGGCATAGTTGTCCATAACTCCCCGGGGGGGGCGATGCGCCGCTCCGGAAATGTCAGACGCCCACCAACTGGTGCGGCGCCCGCCCCCGCCCCCGCGCCCTCCCCTCCCCCGCGACCGCGCGCTTTCTCATCCCTTCTGCACCTGTCTCGGAGCGAGATAACTCAACAGATTTTTCCCGCTTTCTGGGAGAAGGGTTGAAAGGGGGTAGTGGCCAGCACGTCGATGTTCCACGGCCCAGGGCAAGAGAGGGGGGAAGGGAGAGAGAGGAAGGGGGAGAGTGAGGAAGGGGGAGAGGAAGGGGAGAGAGAGAAAGAAGGAGAGAGAGGAAGGGGGAGAGACAGCAAGGGGAGAGAGAAGAAGGTAGAGACAGAGAAAGGGAAAGAGGGGAGATAGTGACAGAGAATGAAAGCGAGGAGAGAGTCAAATGGGAAGAGAGAGGATGTGAGGCTGAGAGAACGACAGGATGGAGAGAGAGGAAGAGAGAGAAATAGAGGGTGTGGGGTCGGGAATTGGCTAGGATGGGAGGGAATTGGAAGAGGATAGGAGGGAAAGAGGGCGAGTTGGGAGGGGTGCTACATGAAACAAAAATATCGTATATTCTGGTGATGTCAGGCGTATTTTACATCTTGTGAAACACATTTGTCTTTATTTTACTCCTTTTATGGACCGGCCAAATAAACGTTGCAAGGGGGAACGAGTCAAAAAATTGTTGTATATATAAAAAGTATTTGTGAAATGCATCCGAATCATCTATGAAAATGTTATTGCGTGCGTGAACTTTTTGATATATTCCACATTCAGCGAATACAATATAATAAAGTAATGTATTTTGATGATAAAATGTGATTTTGAATTGACAAGAGAATTTTACAACATGTAGTTTGTAATTTTATAATTTTTTCTTGGAAAATTCTATAAAATCACCGTGTATTATTAGCGACAACATGATTAATATTTTATTATACATGATTTTAAAAAAGCGACAATTTTTAATATCATAAGTGAAGTATTTCGTTTCTTCTGTCAACATTCACGGTTGACTCAAGGTTGACGCACAGCGCTGGAAGTTGATGAGTCTCAACTCTTTTTTCAATTCTCAATTTTTTGGGTATGCCTGCCCAATGGTCCAGCAGCAAAGGAAACTTAACATTGTCCATAGCGTCCATCTTCCAAAAGTCAAAAGTGCTTCTCGTTTCAACGTATGAGTTTTCGATACAATATTTTCTGGCGCAGTTTCAGGAAAATTCGAGCGTCTAACACTGAGAGTAACTTACGTATTAGAAGTGAACAGATGATAGTCTGAGTTTTAATGATATTGAGTGAGTTTAAATGATGAGTGTATTAATGATAAGAGCTAAATTATCGAAAAATCTATTGAATAAAAAGTCTGTATCTCAATGATTCTACATATGTAAGAAAAAGTATCTAGTGAGATATTAATTCAGTTGTCCAAATATTGCAGGAGGAGAACATTTTTTAATTCTCTGACCTCGCTTCATTCTGAAAAGCAGCTTTAGAACACAATTTGTCACCATAATAATGTTGCATTAAACGCTTGTTGTCATTTTATATTAAATATACGTTTAACTCTAATATTAAACAACAGTTAAACATTGAACCCTTGACATTTCTTGGCAGCGATGTACGAACAAATATAATAGATATAATAGGTAATATAATAAATATAATAGATAAATGAATGCGTTATTCTTCCCGCGCAGTGGAAAAAGTAACACAAAAAATAGGTATTTATCAGCTTACAAAAATAATATAGCATCTTCACTGCAGAGAATCTTGCATTGTGAACAAATTACAGACGTTGTAGACTTTGAGTTGATAATGGTTGTGTTCAACATGTGACGTGAGAAAACAACAAACTAGACTGGAGTAACGTGAAATGAATCTATCATAATACTGCAGAAAGAAGGACAGCAGAAGGCTAAAAAGTTGCACTCTAACATGATAGGAGCACATTAGCCGTCGAAGCATTTAATCCGTGTAAGCATTTTTCGACATACTCCATAAAGTTTAGCTTTCGTCACCTATAGTTTCAACCTTTTGATATTTTGTTGTTCACATACATACATTAACAAACAAACCACAAATACATATTCCAGGATCTTCGATCTTAATGCTATCAACATTTCATTTTAGACGTGAAGAGAAATCCCCGTTCACGCCACCTATTTTTTTCCTCACGGTCACTGATTTTAAAATTGGTGAGTTTTGCCAAGCTGACTGAGTTTCGCTGATCGATTGCGCGAGTGAAAAAACATTTTAGAGTTTTAATTTTCTTAAAAGATTGTGTGGGTTGCAACAGATCCCTCCGTAGCCAGATAGTCTCCTTGTCCTACAGCTATCACGGAAAAGAAGAAGATAAATTGATCCAACAGCGAATAACGTTATCCAAGGTGAAAGGAGTCATTTACGGTAGAGCTGGATATGTCTTACGGTACCTTCCTTAAGCCTGTGAACGATGTGTCGTCTGATCGTATCTCTGTTCAAATATCGAAATGCCGTGAACGGCAGTCTATGTCATGACGATAGTAAGATTTACTTTTGTTATGTACTTTCGTAAAGGGATTTCTTATCTAGACATGCATTTGCTTTCCCTGTAAATATGCAGCTCTTCCAGAAATACGAAAACCGTCTTCTATAAGAAAGTAATACTGAAAATATTTTCCTACATAGTGTCAACAGATTATCTATTTAACATCATTTGAAGGTGTTGGAACATCATAATGATAACCCTCATGTCACATATTGAAAATAAATATACTGTAATTTCTCCAAAATTGAAACATTGATCTAAATACTGTACAAAATTGTTAATAGAGCAACAGTATGATTGTAGAAAAAAGCAAAAACAGTATTCACAAAATCAGATACAGTGCCTGGAGTTACAGTTTTTCTGGCTTAGAAAAAGTATACAAATCAGGGTTATTACTATATTGTCTCCAACATCTCATTTGTTCCTTTTAATGATGGCATTACGCCAATCTTTCCTCAATTTCTGCTTTTATCCACGGGTTTCAGTTACGTTATGCTTTGAAATATGGACATGAAAAATATGTTAATCAAATATAACGTTTGTCATCGACGTTTAAAAAAGTTCCATTGTCAAAGGAACTGAGAAATTTGTTAGAATGAAGCGATCAAAACTAGCAGACAAATAAAATGTTTTACAGTTACATTATTCTAGACACAATTACAAAGTTACACTCACTTTACAAATATTACACAAAGGTATAATTCGTTACCATATGTAACGTGTGTATGTATTATTGAGGATTTAGTTTACCATATTTAAATTAAATACGATGCACCATAATTTCGGAAGAATACTCACGCAGATCTATCTACATCGTTTGCTCTTGAAATAACACGCACAAAATTAATTGTAAACAAAAATTCAACACAGAGTGAAATATAGTAATTTCATGTTCCTTGCCATTTGTAACTGCACATTTTATTTTAAATGCACCATGGATTTATTGCTAAAATAGATACACGAGTGTTATTAATTTTGAAAATAAAAATATCCTACAGTTAATCAGGAATACTAATAAGAAATGTATTACTCAAATAAGCTTCCCGAACGCATTATCTCAAACATAAATATGTATTAATAATACAGAAGCATTAATAATTAAACTCTCCATAATTCTGAGAATCAATTTTGAACTTGGCAATGCAATGTGAATCAATTAACGTCTAATTCTCAAACATATTTGCCAAACACTTTGAGTGCACATTACCGCGGAGTTCTCCAACTTCGCCATCATCGCTCTCGAGCCCACAAACCCAACTCCGCCGCGCACAGCAAAGAACTCGACAAGCGAAAGCCGCGAAGTGCGAAAACGCTGTTTGCCTTGTAGACGGCGAAGCGCTGCCGTGCCGCGGCGGGCCTGCCGAGGGGAAGGATGCCGCGAAATGGGAGAGGAAGGCATCGCCGACTGCATCCTGCGATCACCGCTCCCTCGCCCTCACCAGGGGAGCATCTGGCCGACCATTTGTGGAGAGGGGGCATCAAAGTTTTTTTTGTTAAATAATAAACATATTGTTATGTTATTGTGTATTGTTTTTGTAGTAAGTAATATTATTGTTTAAATAATGACATAATTCTAATATAAATAAACGTTTAAATCAATTCTTGCCGAATAAAGAAGGTAACAAATGAAAACTCTAGGTCTTTTGGGAGGGGGCATGGGTGGGTGTGACCCCTCCCCCCCAGACCCGCCCCTGGCTCCCGCTTTCCCAGCTAATCTCCTTTCTCTTTTCGTTAACAGCGAAGTTACAGCCCGACTTCCATCCAGTTTCGTTCATCCGGTGTTTCGGAAGAAGTAAACATTATTAAGTTTGCAATCATAAGTAGTGTATGTAGATGTTCTCTCACCAGTCCATAGAAAACCTCTAACAGGTGAAAATAGCAGAATCTACGGAATTGTATATGTTAAATTAGCGAGGTAAAATGATGCATGTGATAGGTGATTTCATGTTTTGTTTCCACAAACCTTTTAAACGATAGTTTTCAACTTTGAGAGTACTCTGAAAGGACTTACAAATGTTTCTTGAAATCAGACAGAAGTTGAGAAATTATAATAGATCAATGTGATTTTAAGCAGAGCACGGGAAACGTAGAAATCAATTCTCATACTAATGAAAATGGAACGGGATGGAATCGGGCTATACCTTTTTGGGGAGGGAGGTGCTTAGGAAAAGACTGACTTAGAAAAGATGACCGCGGGACGCAGTCAGTACACGCCCGCCAGAATGAAGTGACTAGCAATGGTACTATCAAAAGAGATAGACAACCTGAAACCCTAGAATTGTAAGTTTTTTTGCCAAATGACAAAATCAACGAGTGACTAACAATAGTTACAGAGAAATATGGGCCAAATATGGTAGCCGGTCGCAGAAAGGAAAAATAGCGATAGTCGCCATTATGTTTTAGGAAGAATCGAAAGCAGATTATACACGCACTGATAAACAATATAATAAAGAAATGTCTGCACCGATAAACAAATACTACAAAGAAATGTGTGTGTTTGTAGTTAAGGTTCAGACGACTACGCTTTTCCACTTGAGCACGTATGTTATAATAATTAATAGTGAAATGTAAAAGAATTAACATCAAAATTACACCTAGAAATTACAAGCAAGGGAGTATCCCATTACACGTTAATGAATGGTGACTCGTCCATAGTACAGAACAATAGCCGCGCAAAATGCACAAATGCACTGTAATGTACCGTAGCCAATTTTCCAACCAAAGAGAAAGAAATGGTCAGGGTACATGTAATGAAGGAGCTGTAAGATTACAGTGAAATAAGTCGCGGAGGATGTCATCAAAGGCAACAGTAGGCAACAGTAAGGGCGCCAACAAGATGGGGGTTTGCAAGTTGGTGAGGTGATTTTCGGAGTTCGAAACTTGGTGCTAGCGCGAGCAGCCAAGTCGCAGCGCCAAGACAGAAGGGGCGCAAAGCGTCAACGCCCCAGAGCGAACGGAGGTGCCTCCGGTAACTTCCAGAACAGCGAGGCGGCACAGGCGCCGAAAGAGGAGGCAGGCACAACACGAACGTTCCGCATAGTGCGAATGTTGTACGACAGAAGGCGTTCAGTCAAGGTATTTAATTTTATTGATGTAATTAAAAAAAGGCAAAGTTTATACTTCGGGAATTCTATCACTAAGATCTGAGGTGTTCGGGATAAAATACCTGACAACAACAACAACAAATAATAATAATAATAATAATAATAATAATAATAATAATAATAATAATAATGATAACAAAGACCGAATACCTGAAAAGACATGACAGGGTGTGTAGCTACCTCCACTGGCAGATCTGTACCGCCCTCGAAATTCCGAACACATGCCCCAAGTGGTACGAACACTCACCAAAACCGGTGACGTCTGTTGGATTATGTACGATATTGTACGACCTACAAATTCAAACTGATCGCACGATAGCGGCAAACAAACCGGATATAGTTATCCGAGATTTGGCGAAAAAATCGTGTTTACTTATCGATGTTGCTGTACCTTGCGATCAAAACGTCGTTACCAAGGAGGCAGAGAAACGTCTTGAATATAAGAGTTGGAAATCGAGATCAGCCGAATGTGGGGCGTAAAAGCACATGTCGTCCCGATTAATTATCGGAGCTCTGGGATTTGTTCCGCAAAATTTGAATAAGAACTTGTCTAAACTCCCTGGTAATTCAAAAGACTGGGAAGTGCAAGAAATGCTTTATTTGGAACAGCCCACATTTTGCGCAAAGTATTGTAGAGGCACCGACAGATCCATAGATCTACTCCTTAGGTAGCAGGTTGCAACCTGGAGTAGATTTTACATTCAGCTGACACATAACATCTTTAGTCATGATTTAGAGGAATAATAATAATAATAATAATAATAATAATAACTAGAATAACTGGATTGTGTCTTCTGTTACGTAAAAACGCGATTTCACATTGCTTTTTCCTGCCGAAACCGGAAATGTCTAATACAATTCTTTACATAGAACGTCTGATTTTCATTAGCATGTAATAGAAAACAATTCATTGGACGAAAGCTATTTTGAAGGAGGAGGTCCGAGGAAGAGAGAATATCGAAACACCACTGAGATCTAATTCAGGGAGAGCAGAAGAAAAATATAATTTAACATTTATTACTAAAAATACTATTTTTACTGTGGAAGCTTTTTATTGAAAGTCTGGAAGAAGGAGTAAAACGACCAGTTGACGTATTGATTGATCTAATCAGAATCTAATTGCAGAACATTGTGTGCGTATGAGAAAATGAAGGAACAATATGAAATACGAGATAAGCAGAGTTCGAAATGGGTTATAAGGTGTAAGGTTATATAATGTTATTGTTTTAAACTGTGTGTACAAAGAAAGAAATCAATACTGTTACTTTTCTCTATAGGTAAAGAAAACCATGAACATAAAGCATTGCTTTTAGCCGTACTTCTTTAAAATGCAGCACATGACGTTGGGTTTGTGTTGCTGACTACTCGGTATCTTCCAGTCGTCATTGCTGTGAATTCTACAGAGAAAAATCTATCTAAACATGAACCGTAGGTAAACAACCGGCGCTAAGGTATCAACGTGAGTTGTTGACGAGTACAGCACAACGGGGACGCCTCGTGTTTGCTTCGTACACAGGCAGCAAAGCGACGTTTTGCCAGTGCACTTTTTTACACGTACCTCCCCATTGCTCCTGTTCCTTTTCAGAAAACGATGCTGCCTTCACTTCCTTGATATTTTAACGCCGGATGTAGTTTTATTTTAAATTGTGTAATAGATGTCGTTGCTGCACATTAATCAGCTTTGCTTCCACATGTATATTCATGGCTTTTCCTCAGTAAACAGATCAATAGCCTTAACCACATCAAAGAAAACTTATTTTACGGAAATGGTTTGTTACAGTTAGAATTCTTATCGTCGTACATGTGCTCAGACTGTAAATACAATCGCATTAGCGAAATAATTTAATGCAAGGATATTCAGATGCGTGTGAATGCGCTATAGACGAGGGCATGTGACGAGCGACGATCGTCTTTCTCTCTGCGAAACGTCAAAGGTTAGTGATACAAATGCAACCTTCTCTTGAATAAGCTTCAAAATCATGAACTCTGATTATTGAGGTGGCTTCCTGGAGTAGTGATTGGACTACTCGCCGATCATCCTGTGGTTTCCTAGGTTCAAATGGCAGTCGATGCTGAATGGAATTGTGGTGACCTTACTTTCACTTCATAACATCGAACCTAACCATCGAAACCATTCGTCTCAGACATGGACGAAAAGGCTTAGGAACTGAGAATCATTAAATAGTACACATCAACTCTATTCTCAAATGAACTCCTTCCCATCACTGAGATCTAATTCGATCTCGAGTGGATCTCGAGTGGAACTTGCTGTGTCCCACGGGAGTGGATTACCTCTCGCAAGGTCAGCTGGAATGCTAGACAAGAATTGTGGAGCAAGTCTGATCTAAAGTACTGCCACAAGTTTGGCATTTTAATCGTGAAAATCATCGGTCATGATAATCATGAAAATTATCCTCTGAAGCCCCTGACAGAGACTGTATGACGTATTACGTTCATAAGAACTACAAATAGTACACTTAATAGTTATTTGTGCACCAAGGACGTGACAAGAGTTCTAACGATCGAGCGGCGACAAAAAGCACGAAGGCCTTTGGCCCGAGAGCTTTCTGCCTCCCGATATCATTAGAACCAGTTAATGCCCGTGGTACACTAACGATTTTATTTTGTACCTAATTTTAATTATTCATATTTACTTATTTACTAAATAACTAGTCGTTAACTTGACTCTGTTTATCATTTCATATTTTCCTCCCATAATTTCTTTTCATATTTAGTTTCCTCTCATAATTCCCTCCACAAGAGAACATGTAGCAACATTCAACTGGTTTCATTTTATCTTCGTCGCCATGATCCTCTCGATCGACGTAAGTTATGTAGTGAATGTCGAGCTCCGTATCTAGGGTAATAGCAAGTAATAACATATCAGTAAAAAATAAATGATATTTTAAATGAACTGATTACTAACTTAACTTTGTAATCCGTTAGCACTTTGTAGTAATAGAGTCCCTGACTGAACTTAGGAGAGATGAACTGAAGGCTGTTCATGACATGTTCTCGCCAGTTTTGCATTTATTATATCTGCAAAGGAGACAGCAAACGACGAGACAGCAAAATAGTAAACAGGAAGTGAATCAAACAAGGAACGAACACCGTCAAAAGTACGCGAAAGAAATGATATCTACTTCGAACTTAATTTTCATTAGTCGTAGAAAAATACTATATGAAACGCGATGTAATTATATTAATGAAAGGGTACGAAGTACATTACGACTACAAGCAAGGAACGAACAAGTGTCGTAAACTTCATATGAGTGTATCCATTGCATCATTTCATAATATACTATAATGAGTTACATAGTGATTCGCCTATACTTTGCACGCTTCAATTACAAGGAAAAACATTTAAGCGAGAATCGATTCACATGTAAAGCGATTGTCATCGCAGTCTTTATGCCAATTTTTAAATTATATTTCTTGACATTTCATTGACATAAAGTACCGGAACATTCCTTAACACTCACTGATTCATTCAAATGTGTAAAATAAGGTAGATACGTTGATTCTTGATATTCAGTAACGTGCCTTGTGACCCTCTCCTCCGCATTGGCCATGCAAATCCCCCGCTCGCCCTTGTCCTGCGTCTCCCGCGACCTCCGGCGCTGACCCGTCTGGCCCTGTCGCCGCCGCGAGCCCCGCGTCCGGAGTTCGCAACACGCCCGCGGCCCGACGCGCCCGTCCCTTGCAGCCCCGCGGCACGGCGCCAGGCCAGGTCACCCGGGCAATGCGCTTTACCCGAAGGAAGCCCCCGACCCCTTCCATGAGACTTCGGCGGGATCTTAGAGCTTGTCCGGCTGGGGCGGTGCCCCGCTGGTGGGAGATACCTGGTCGAGGAAAATCCCCGCTAGTCAGTGCAGTAGGTCGGCATCGAATCTCACCATCCGGAGGAAGATCACCGCCATCGCCCGCGATAAAACATGCACTACCTTTACGGACTAACGACATCAACCGTTGACGCGTCTGAAATCACTAATCAATATCAATCGGGCTCGAGGGCACCAAATGCAACGGAATCATGATATCCCGAATTTGAAGATGGAAAAACACGAGTTTTCGAATATTTCGAATTAAAAATTATTTCAAAATACGAAGTAATTCGAATTTTGATTTTTCGAATATTTTAAAATCCAACAAACTTCAAGTTATCCAATAGGTATGTAGAGTAGATAATGGGGGTTAAGAAGACGCAGATATCGAGAAATTGGAGTAATGGAATTCGATTTATGAAGATACTCGGATTAGGCAGCTATGGTTAGAGTGCCGCAGTGCCGAATTCAAGATCCGCAAAATTCGAGTTGCACCATGCGTATGTTAATTTCGTGACTTTTCTAAACCCATCCTACCGTATTACTTCACATCAGCATCACACACTCGTTTCTGAAAACAAATTATAGCAACCATTTATCACACAGTCATTCAACTACATGGTAAGAAGGCAAACATCATTAAAAGTTATGATCGAACAAATATGATACTTTAAGAGTAAATATTTAAAAAATAAACCTTAATTATAAATGAAGTTGTTCTTAATTTCTCAATATATACTTGCGAACCTTACAGAGTAACTTGTGGCCGCAGATTTTTCTGGATACTGATTGATTCAGTGATTGTTTCCGAGAACTGAGTGCTTGGAGACAGTCAAGATCGGAAGCAATTCTCAAAATTAGGTGACAGCGATTTTGAGCCCGACCGTAGGAGTGCAATCTGCCGTCAATATTGCGCTAAACAGTTCACGTTAACCACCACTCACTTCTTCCAACTTCGGTTCTCTACCAAACACAAAATGACGGCATTGACTTTCATTGCGCACATTTTTTTGTCTGAACTCTACCAGAAACCTTCGGAGCAATTCGCTTTCTATATGGGTTATCACATGGCTGATTTTGAGGTCGCAATTTGTAATAGACTGAAGATAAATATAAACGCTTTTTTAAAATACTTCACAAAAATGCTCTACATTCCTTTCATTTCCTTTGGTTTTTGAGTGGTATCACTTTCCATGCAGAAAAGCAATATGTCATGGCCAGAACAGACCTTCCTTTCGCTCATTCCTTTCTAATGCACTTACTCTAAAGATTTATCATTCACCAATGAGAAATACTTCTTGATCATCAAGAGGCTTTATGTAATACGAAAGTCTTGAACTCGAAGATAAACTAATTACCTTCCATAATGTACCGCAATCCCCTATTTCCTGTTAATATACACGAGAACGATGAACAGTTGCTGCAAGGAGCCCAGCACGTATGTCGTTACGCAAACGGGGCGCGAATGAAAACCTTAAAGTGGGAACGCAATAAAACAAAGTGAAGCGGGAAAAGAGCAGTTATGCTGTTCTGAGGGCTTCCTTCCTGAGATCGTGACTACTTTCGCTTCTCTCGGCTTCTGCGAAGTGAATGTGCTTCTCTTCCCGCTACGACATACTTGGCGCCTTGCACACCACTGCAGTTGCTTGCGAAGAAATCAATACGATCGTTCTCGAGACATACGCGGGAGATGGCCCAATATGCGGATAACGTAGAACGTAGGCATCATTTTGAAAAGTAAGAAGCAAGAACGTACTTGAATATTGGAAAACGAATTTTTTTCCCAAAAAAATGAACTAGGTTATTCGATGACTTTTCCGAACATTCTATAAACTTTTCCTGACTGACTTTCAATAACCGTTTAATGTAATCGTAATTAGTTATTTGTGGAATAAAAGGTCATAAGTTCATTTCAAACAATTATTGAATGTGAATAACACAAAATATATCAATAATTAAGCTACTGTATCAAATGATCAATTGCAATCAGTTCATAACTCATATTGTAACACAAATATAAGGATGAAATTTCCTCTCATTACCCTGACTCTGAACAGAAATGAAAATTTGCAAAATATTTGTCTGATATATTTTCACGAATACACAAATTTCATGTATTCCAAAAAATGTTATCATCGATGAAATTACTACATATTTAATTTAATTTAATTTAATTAAATTTAATTGTTCTTTATCAAGACTTTCCGCGAATTTTGTTGATTCTAAAAAGAAGAGAGGAAAGAAATTAACATATTTCGATATCCGTACTTTCACGTCATTTACGATAAACAATAAATACCATTCGTAGTGCATGTTGATGGACTGCAGAATTCATGGAGAGACAGAGAGATACTTCTTGGAAGGACGACAGACCTTGATTATTGCACAATGGGTCATTATTTAAAGTGTTCTGGTCAGAGCTGTCACCTTAATACATCAGGCCATAACAGGATGTTTCACCTCTGTCGGAATATATGTTGATATCTGTAAAGCTTTTTTAAGTGTTCATATAGCAACGAACATTATAAGATAAAAACCAAATAGACGTACACTCATCATTTTTATGTTGGCGTTTTATCGACTTGTGGTGGTAAACCAAACCAATTATTAATTACATCTTTAATTGGTTTATATTGAAGATAATTGAGAGAGTTTAACAAAAATCACTCAAATTATTCTCAGTAACAGTATTTATAACGTACTTCATGAAGACGAACAAAATTAAAGCTTCACACAGTTCTTATGTTACAAGAATTCTGAGGCGAAACAACAGTTAAAAAATTACTTCTGAATACTCTGTTAATTTTATTGTTTATTGGTGAAATTCCCTCAATTAATTGTTGAAGTCATAATAACACGATGTAGGTAAAGTGTTCGGGAATCAAACGAAACGCGGCTACGTTACACCAACTCGCATCCATCCCTTACAAATCGTAAGCGCCTGCCAAGGTCAACCCGCAACACACATCTCGCGGGAGAACCGCTTCCGAGGTTGAGCTCCACAGCGTCTCTCACGAGCCGCGCGCCGAACAGTCTATCCCGGGACCACGCGCTTTCCGATCGAGAAGCGAAGACTTTAACATCGACAGTGGCTTAAAGCGCGGCCTGCCACCTGCAAGCCCCGGTTGAGGTCGCGCGCCGCAAAACAACACGCCGACTGGGGTAGGTTGTCGTCCTTGCACGCTGCTACAGAGCTAGAACGCAGCCTGCGATGGTCGTGAAGGCGAAGGTGGCTTGCTGTAACTGCAACAAATAACTTTGGTTGATCGCGTGGTTTAAACAACGGGTTAATGAGCCGTCGTTGCTCAGGCTGGTGATGAAATGCTTTCAGTATGACCTTTCTGACTCAATATTTTCTAACACGTTTGAAAAACGCCTGAACTCTTTGTAGTCATGTTTCGAGAAGATGAAATTTATGCGAGATATATTAACAATTCTCTTCCTTTGTTATGTTCTTGTGTATTTCTTGGTTTCTACTATCATCGTACTTTACGTTCGAAATGTTTTATTCAAATATAATTCCAGAAATTTAGAACCCCTGAAATTTGTTTGTGACCTAATATCTATTTGCGATTACTAAAGTCTGATTTCTGAAATTTTGGACAGTTTGAAATCTACTGTTATATTTTGACTAGGACAATCCGTAAGAAACATTAGAAGAGGTCGCTCTGGGGTGTAAGTAGTTCTTTGATTCAGTAAATCGCAAATAAAGAAGTTGGTCACGAGTTCGAAGTGCCAGATCCTAAATATCGTTGAAAATATTCTGCGTCACGGTATCGCTAAACGCAAAAAATGACGCACAGCCTGTAGCTGGATTCTCTTCTTGTTTGTCCTCGATTACTAGTAATTACATCAGGTACTTTGAAGTAAATTTGCTGCCGTTACATTCACGAACATCATTTCTCTTTGTGAAATACAATGCATATGATCTCCGCTGCGCGCTACATAGCGTAGTTTATGTTCCTCGACACGCATAAGTCATTTACGTCTTCACACACTCATGCATACACCAAGCGACTCTCGCACATCGTAATCACACAAGCTCTCCAGGGACGAATACAGGAATTGACTCACCATATGCAAAGCTGCTCCTTGCGAGACCAGCCGCATGCTACATAAACACACTGTTCTTGAAGTAGTACTTTTACACATATCCACTCCAGACACACACGCTGCGAGTTCCAGGTTTTATCTCTATTCGCCTCAACAGAAAAAAAATCAAGAGGAGAGGCGGAAAAAAAAACTACACCCACTTTGAAACCACACACGGCATCGACTTAGGGAACAACCATCCACTCGCGGAGTCCACGGTAGATGTGGAGCAAAGAAATTGTTTTAATCTTTATTTGAGGCCGAGCCTTCTACATCTCGCGCCCGAGGGTCGCCAGCCTCCAGAGCGAACTGCCCAGCGTTCGCAGAGCGGGGAGGCCGCAAGACGTCTCTGGCAGTGGCGGCTGCCGGGGGGAGAGGCTTCGACGCCGGCGACGCGTCGCTGGCTGGCTGGTCGGCCGGCGGCGCGCGGGAGGGAGACAGAGACAGATAGAGAGCAAGTGCGAAAGACAGAGACAGAGCTAGGCAAGTGGCCGGCGTTGTGCTGGCGCCCGCTGCGCGTCCGTGCACCGACTGACGCGGGGCCCGGCGCTGGCGTTGCCGGCGCGCGCGGCCTGGCGGCGGCCCGCCGAACCGCCCCCCACCTGCCCCCGCCCCCGCGCGCACCCCCTGGCGCCGGGGCGCGCCGGCGCCGACTTTCGGTCCTGCGCGGGGCGGGCAGCGCCGCGACGCCCTGCGCCGTCGCCCCCGCGACGCCCCCCGTGCGCCGACGCCCGCGACGCCCGCCCGCCACCGGGCCCGTCGTCGTCGGCGCCGACGCCGACGCCGCTGCAGTCGGGGGACGGCGCTCGGAGCCACGGGATCTCGGGGGTGGTTGTAAGACTGGAATTCTATTTGGGTTTCTCGCAGCGCAGAAACCAGCGCGACATTTTAAGGCTAACTCCAGTGTTGAATGCTGGCCATTCGTCATGTAGCTACTGATGAGCGACGCCGATTTGATTGATCTTAGTCTTCTTAGGGTTTTCCCGACTTCTTTCAGCAATTATTCCAATATAATTCATGACATCCACTTTATTCTGATGCACTCGTCTCAGTAAACCATCTGTAATACGGGATGTGTATTGAACCCGCCCCGGCCGCCAGTGACCTCGGTGCCATCGGCGCTGCTAGCGAGGGACTCTGTTACGAGCTACCACCGGCCTGTCGTCGCCGGCGCCGCCGCCGCTGCAGTCGGACTGCGCTCGGAGCCGCGGTGTCTCGCGGTGGTTGGAGGCATGGACTACTCTTTGGGCTCCTCGCGGCGTAGGCACCAGCGCAACGTGCCAAGGCTACTTCCGGATTTGAGTACTGGCCACCCGTCATGTAACTAACGCCGATTTCATTGATCGTTTTTCTACGGTTTCCCATGACATTTAACTTTATTCTGATGCACTCGTCTCAGTAAACCATATGTAATACGGGATGCATGTTGAAGCCCTCCACGGCCGCTAGTGGCCCGTCGGCGCCGTTGCAGTGTAGGTGCCCTACTCGGAGCTAAGGGGACTCCGAGGTAGTTTTGTCATCGTCTGCCGCATGGCTGACCCATACGTGTAACAGACAGACAGGCAGAACTTTTCACCTAGGTGTTCCTCAGAGTTCATAACAGAAGCTTAATGTATGATTAGACGTAGAGAACATCTAACAATTTCGTCGGTTTTCTCCCGTTTCCCCATCTATCTTTCGACCATTCCATCACCATCATTCATGCTAAACGCATCATTCTTTTTCACTCAAACCACTGAACTATTTCTAGTACTGAGAATTCTACGCCGAAGTTCCGATCACCCGCCTCCAGTCCATCACAGCATATGCCGCTGCAGTCGAGGTACAGCGTACGGACCTACGGGAACTCAGGAGGAGTTCAATAATTAGCAGGTGGATGCGCGACCCACAGGGTACGTTCTAATAACCACATGTGAATATGTCGATGGTTTCATCATGCCATCTCACAGCTGACTTGTTTGTTGTGTTCTTTTTGTTTTTTTTTATGCTAACCCTATTGACGCGCCCTGCATAAGATTAATGATGAGAAAAGTGGATTCACTTTGTTTCTTCAAGATTATGCTCAAGATAATTCTCATTCTGCCATTGCCATTTACAGTTATCAAAATAATAATTAACTCAACTCATTGTCAATTGTTAACCGAATTCCTACACTAATACCAGCAACGTCAGACCGGCGGGACTGTGCTGCAATGGTGCTCGACGTTACGTGATATCGAGAGTCAGCGACCGGCAGGGTAGATATTAGAAGGGTAGAATTACACTTAGTCGTACCGCAGGATTTAATTCCGGATTGATCAATAAGTAATGTGAGGAAGAATTTATTCGTTTCATGTTTCCTCTCTGCCTTTGATTTCACTATTGCTCAATTATCTTTCATTTGATTTTATTATCCAGCAAGATTCTTATCCCCTCTCTACGGCGGTTCACTCTCATTCACTCCATTCACTAACCAACCTGCGCCCGGAATTCGACTCTCTTCGACGCTTAACTCAGAACTGACTGCGCTGTTCGCCGGCTGGTGAGAACCGACGGCCCAAGGATCTCAGGTTCTTGGTGGAGACTCCAAATGTACACGGAATCCCTCATTTATCATCGCGGTACCCACGTCATTAGCGCCAACGTAGGTGTAGGAAACAGGTGATGTTAAGCTTCTGGTTACTCGGGCTTGCCAGGAACACACCGGTTGGGTCCCTACCCGCCGACCTTTGGAGCAGGACTGGGGACGGGACATAGACCCCCACCTACGTAAAGAAGTCCGATGACGCCATTGAAATCTCCGTCAGGTTGCTCTATATTCCGGCGATACTCAAGTCGTTAGCCCCGAGCCACGTTACCCGATACTCGAGCCGTGTTAGTGGCCCTGAGTTGGACACTTAGCTTTGTCGTGGCAGTGAGCGGTACTCACGGAAATTGAGTAGTTGGTCTCGGCGCCCTATGAGTGGCGCTTAAATAGACTCCGGTGCCAACCCGCACACCTAGTCGCCCTGAGCTGGTGTCGATGGCTTAGCCATCAAAAGCTGCTCTTGAAATAAATAGCATTGTTGGCAATGACAACACCTATCATCATTTAATTTTAAATTCCAACGACATTTCACCACAAAACCAATATGTGTGTAGTAGTAGAACAATTATTCCGTGCGTTGTTGGAATGGTACTCTAAGAACAGTGACTCGTTGGATGCGCCGACCGGGGCTGAATGAATAAGACCTAAGCAAAGCGACACTGCGAGAGCTGTCCACCTCAGGTTACTTCCGAGAAACACCCTTCTTTCATTAATATAGTGAAGGGCTCAGTGAGAGATGATCGTAAGCCGCACTTCTGCAGTTTTGAGACACAACTTGTTCAACCATTGGCGAACAAACGCAAAATTTGGAAGGTCAAGATATTAGACATGTGTTATCCTATCAAAGGCAACAAAATGCGAATGCAAACCTGAACCATAATACTGAATGGAAATACGATTGGTCTGAGAGAATCACGCTATGGTCAACTTGAACAACTAAAAAATGTGACTCATCAATATTTCTCATTAATCCTTCCAAATGTAAGAAAATTTGAAGGCTATACGATAACAGGTTAATATCACCTATAAACTCTAGGTGGTAATTTATGACTCTAAAACCTTTTTCGGTACAGTTTGCCAAATTATTCGAGAGTAATATCATTCTCTATTCAGTCGTGGTTTTGGAATTCCGCCTTTTATTTTTTTTTTGTACATCGTAGCATGATGACTGTTTCAAGCACCTTCCAAACCCTTTCCAATCCCGATCACTTTAGATGGTGTGAATACTTTACAGTCAAATAAACCCGACTGAGTTTGGATCATATTAGCATTATTTCTAATATTTAACATGAAAGAAAAATTGAGAAAATTGAGTACCAGTAATTTTTAGGAACATTTTAATTTTATATTTCTCTGCTCTGCCTTGGGAAACAATGCAGGGTTATATATTTGAGATGTTCATTTTGAACGGCAACATCATAAGAATGAAATGATAAATTCTTTTGAATTCTTCTCTTTATTGAACATTGACATGCAATCATTACGTGGCTCTGTTTTATTTATTTATATTTTTATTTAATGTCAAAAATAGAAAAACTGGTGTGACGTAATATGGGGAGGAATGTATTCTGTGAACGGTTTCGTAAATTCTGGTATCTCTACCCTAACCCATTTACACGTTGAATTCTAAATGCAGATGGAAACGAAACGTGTTCTTCGATTATAAATTAGGTGACCAATTTTTGTTCAATGAAAAGGAGGATGAAAAAATTTTAGAAAGAAATACAACGTAAATAAATGAAACATTTTATTAATTAAAACAAAAGTACACTAATTATACTTCCATTCCTTATAATTATTGGATTAAAAGCGTGCCTATTTTCCCAACGAATGAATATTTTTTGTCAATATATCTTTTTCTAACAATACATTGGAAATTTCGGAGCAAGAAATATCCTTCATATGAGATTTTACTGTAAGTGCTGCAGCTCGAGTATCAACATTCAATTGTGATTTCTGGCTTTATCAAGTAGATTAACACATTAACACCAGATTAGCACACTCATTTTAAAATTTCGACAAGGGGGACAGATAGGAGGACTCTTTTTGAGGAAGGACAGAACCTACAAAAGAAGGACTGTCCTCTCTAAAGGAGGACGATTGGTCAAGATTAGTAAAGACCATTTGGGGAAATTTTCTTCAGTGTGACAAAATATAGAGCATTTAGCTTTGTATGTTCAGACAAGGAATAACGTGTAATTCGTATTAAACGATTATATTTTGAGAATATTATAATAACATAGCATTATTACTATTATATATTTTTCAATCAATTTGCATTTGTTTGCCAACGCTATCAGTGTTACTGCGTTGTAAAATCCACATGTCAACCGTCCATTGCTGTTTTAAGCAGCGCTGGCAACTACGCGCTGAAGCTTAAGCCGCTACCGCTGCCACCGTTGATGGATCGTATTATTTATTAACTTTTAATTAGTTTACTTTCTCGATACCACTTACATAGAATGTTGTGAGGCTAAAAACGAATCGTGTACGCTCGTGAATATACTGAATACACTGCAATTCAATGCCAGAAATATATTTTTATTTAAACTTTTGAATAAAAAAATGTATTGCTTGAAACTATTTAATTTTCCCCCCAATGTTCTACGATTTGTAATGAGTTGTAGAGAAAAATATGACTGAGATTGTTAATTCGGATAGAAATAGTGGTATAAATAGAATTACATAATCATTATTAAAGGCGAGAAAGTGCGTGCTGTTTTAGCACCACTAGTTATGAATGGTCTGTTGAAGAATCAATTCGGAAAATTCCTTACTTCTTAAAATAAATATGAAAAATTATATCATTACTATAGTTTTATGTTCATCGTGAATGAATAGAGGAATAACTTATCGCTGATTACAACATTTTTGAAATTATAAAAATTCAAAATTATGGAAGTGTAAAATCTTTATCTCTAGTCGTAAAAGCAAAATTCCGATAAAAATTACCATTGACTGCTATAAAAGGGAAACTTGCAAACTGACCATAGTTGACAAATAATACAAACAGTCGAATCTTCTAAACGAACCAAATAGTAATTTCAATCACATATATGAAAATAACGTTATTGTATGAATTATATAACCACAAGTGTCGAGACATCGACATTTCTCTTCGGTAGCATTCATGAG
Organism: Acheta domesticus; assembly: GCA_031308135.1. NCBI lineage: Eukaryota > Metazoa > Arthropoda > Insecta > Orthoptera > Gryllidae > Acheta > Acheta domesticus. The sequence goes on along the minus strand of JAHLJT010004567.1, from coordinate 201,217,582 downwards.
AACAAGAAAGAGAGAAAGGCAAAAGATTTTGTGGCCATTAAATCGTAAACGGTTCTACAAGATTATTCCAGAACCACGCAATCGAAGGAACAATGCTTCCGCGCAATTTAATGGCAGCCTATATCTTCCCCTTTCCCACGCGCTTCGCTGGCTATAAAGGAGGCGCGCTGCGACCCAGAGGGCTTTTTTCTTTCGGAGTCGATTGCTGAAAATCGATAGTAACGTAATCGAGAAGCGATAGCTCATATGGCGCCAGGAAAGTTGCTCTTGGCCACAAAGTAAAGAAATATACCCACAATAAAAAGGAATAAATGTCTCAAGTGCGGCCGCATGACTTAATTCATTGCCAAAAAAAGTCATCTTGGGTGTTCCGATGGAGAAATTTTAATAAAAATATTTGAGATATGAAAAGGATGGATAGTGTTAGCACAGGCAGTCTCGTGTACTAATAATAATTCGCGTTGGTCACCAATTTCGCGAGAAAATTGTTACTTTCGACTGCCTTTGAGGAAAGTTCGGGATGTTTGCCAACAACCATTTGGTACAATGATTCTCTATCAGCTGTTAAGCCCGATTCCACTTTAGTTGTTTTGAGGTAGCAGTAAACGATGTATTCATTCATTTCGTCGGTCCATTTAGTTTTCTGCCTTAGCTTGCCATGCCATAGTGGTCAGTGGCTGAGTTTCCGTTGAAACAGCAATTGCTGGTTCTGCTGGAGATGGTGGGTGTTGGGTTCTCCTGCGGTGATGGCTGTAGTGTCTTCGGGTTCCCCGGCAAGTGCCCGCCTAGTCAGCATCCTGCCACCATCGGTTCGCAAACTGTCACCTCCAGCGATGGCTCCAGAGGTGCCTGGCGCTCCCCAGGCAGTCGCCTCCGAGGCTTCTAAAATGTCTTTTCTCCATCAGAGACGGGTACGCCTTTTATAACTACGGCCAGGTATTACTTGCCATTGCCCTATTTGCAGTTTGAATCGACATAGCCCGACTCCCATGTGGCTTGAGACTCTCTGACGCAGGGCTGGACTTTAGGGAGACGAGGGGTGAATATGGGAAGGGAAAAATAAGGTTCGGAAACCTTTCCTGGTAGAAAATGTCTTGGGGTTAGGTGACGGAAGAAAGTGAGCTACTCGATCTTTGTGAGAAAATGAGCTACTTGATTTCTTGTAAAATCTCAAAGCATTATTAATTTGATTAGTTTAAAATTTTAATTGAATTTAATTGTTCCTCATTTTTAACTATTTTGATCGTATTTACTTGATACTTTGCTTATTAATGATGCTTGACTTTAATTTACACTTTGTAATTGTAGCAAATGGTTTCTGAAAAGGTACAATGATGTATTGATGTATTTTGGCTCTATAACATCTTCAACTTGTATGTAAACAAATATCATTGATTTTGTGCACCATTTATTCCATGAATTGTATATAGCTGTCACTTTTTTTAAGAGTTGATAACATTTGTGAACAGATGCCGATTGAATCCCACTCTACAGTCTGTTCTTGTCATCACCTACAATGTACTCTTGTTCTGAATGGAATTTTAAGTAGTACTTAACTATGCCACTTCCATTTGTGATGACGCTTTTGTCAAATGTACTTTATTTTGTGACCATTATACAAGAAGCGCTTAAAATTTGTAGTTCCAAGCGCAAGTGATACCTTCTAGTATATCGATATAAGCGTCTTGAATGTTTCATATTATGCCACCCTTTGTATTTTATTTTATGTAACGTGAGCTGGCCCGGCTACTAGGTCGCAATGATTATGATTAATGAATTTTGTTAAATGCCACTCTTAGTTTTTAATTGTATATGTTCAGTACTTGCGAGTCGAGTGAGAATCGACCTGGCTTTCACGCTATAATAACTTTATGATATATGTTGTGCAGATCTTTTTTCAGTTATTAATTTCGATCACCATGGTTCACCTGCAACAAACTGTCTATTTATAAATTCATATTTTTATATAGTTTTCTTAAAGTCTGCTCAGCATAAATTACATTTAATTATTATGAACTATTCAGATCTGAATGTTTTAAGTGTAAATAGTTTTTCTCAGTTATGATTTTTTTCTTCCTTGAAGAGCGTTGTTTGGCCAATATGTATTTTATTGTAAATAGCTACTTTTTAGCTCGAACATGGAATATGTGCTCAATGAATGGTATTTATGAATGGATTACCTCACAGTATGAGTTGCTCATTTTTGTATTGAATGTATTTATTTATTGAATGTTTTCCATCGCAACTTATGACACTAGTATGACTAAGTTTTAGCCTCTGTCAAACGTTATTTATGACATTTTCTAATGTTATGATTGAGCTGTTCACAGACAAATTTTCGTCAGGGTCGCAGTGCCTTCTCCTGTCGAACTTACATTAATGTTTTCCACGCCAGAGGTCCTGGACGTCCTTCACGTGTAGTGAGGGCGGCTGGGTCAACGCTGGAGGCGGCGTATCTGCCGTCAGCAAATAGCAAAGAACTCCAGGACGTCGATTATCCGAACTAATTTGGACCATGTGTAATTCGAACATTCGATAATTCGGATAACCGAACATAAAAATGGCGAGTGTACATAAAATGGATTTGGATAATATTTGTCAAAGTTCACTGAAGTCAGATGATTGACTTGTAGTACAGTATCTCATTATTATTTTATCACTGTCAATCTTATAGGGGATCATTATCAATATTCAGTATTACAAAAGAAAATTAATACATATAGTATTGGTACGTAATTACAAAAACTTATTCAGAGTAAATATGAGTTCCGATTATTTGACGTTTCGAATTACTGATGTTCGGATAATTCACGTCCCTCTGTATTGTTGATTTCGTGCACAAGAGCACATGATTTGAAGTGTAAGGTGAATGGCTATGAAGCCAAATGGTAATTAATGTATGAGCGTTATTTCATGAGATCCATGTTAAGAGCTACAACTTATGGTATTAATGTTCACGAATGTGGCTATATACAATATTTAGTAATATGAAAAGTTGTTTACGAATGAGACCAATGTTTAAATGAATTTTATTAAATGAAATTTATTAATGAATTTATGAATGTCAATGTATTTAAACGAATTAATTTTTGAAGATTTTCTCTTCAAGAGCATTTGAAGCTCAAGCAACTGTCTGATAGCAATAGAACATAATTATATTTTTGCTTAAAGAAAGTGGTTAATGATTAATACTGATAAATTTTTATTAGCATTGTGTAAGTTTTCTGCGTACTTGTTTTTCTGGATACTAAAATAGACCAATTCATGTAACTTTTATCCCGCACACTGCTGTAATTCTGTATTAATGTTAAGGAATTATTTTCAGATCATTTTTTTGTAATGAAGCTACTGCCTGACATTTTTGATTGTCAATGTAATTCTGTGAAAGAGTTTTTACTATATTTCCAATAATACGTCATATACAGGTCATATACAGTTTTTACTGTTTTTCTGACAGTTTTTTGACAGTTTTTACTTTTTTTTTACCCCATACGTCATATACAGTTTTCACTGGTTTTTTTTGACAAATAAATAAATAAAAATTAGACACACTTGTTTCTTTGAATTTTGTGGATTTTGTTGAGTTCACTTTAAAGAAACAGTTCCCAAAGCGTTAATAAAGGCTAACCCTTCCTGCGTTCATTCTTTGCTTGCGAAAGCTTTCGATTCCCAGAGGTTTCCATGTTGGCCTCGCCACAATTCATTGAGTTTGACACGAGTCATTTCTGTAATTAAATTAATTACATTCCTCTTACCTTGTCATTTGCGATTTAGGAGAGGAATTAATAATTTGTTGCTATTAAATTGGTGACCGGCGACCGTGGTTTTCTAATTTTATTTATTTATTTTAACGCCAACACATTGTGCCAAGAGGCTTCAACTTGTCTGAGGCCTCGTCCCCCTTTATAATGTGACATTATTATTATTATATTATTTTATTTTTAGTCTGCAATCGAACACGTTACTTTGATCGATACGGCATGATATCCCTTCTACACAATGCCACACAACAACAGCAGTAGTATCCGTAGAAAAGACCCAGCCTTGAACAAGATACACTCTGTCGAGAGCACATTTTCTGAAGAGCAGGCGACAACGTCTTTCATTAGCTAACCGTGTTTCCAATTTCCTGCAGCCGAAAGTGAATTGTGGCGAGGGGAACGCCGAAACAAGGCGCAACTTACTGCTTCTTACGCAACATCCGCCAGCCCGCCCGCCATCTGGAGGCGCCCCGTCCAAAACAGATGCAGAGCCGTCATGAATCGCGCGGAAGTTAGCTACGCCGCCGCTTCCTTGCGAGGGAACACAAGCTTCCCCTTGTTACACGCCGCCAATGGGGGGGAAACTGAATGCGATTTGCGCGTAACGACAATGTAAAATAGAAACATTCTTCGAAATCACAATCAAAGAGCAAATAGAGAGAATGTCGACTTTTCTGAAATGAAAGTGAATAAATGATTTGTACATTAGATAAAGTGTTGTAAAATGAGACTCATTTCTTAGTGTGCCTCTCCCTTGACTGCAGTGAAAAAGACGAGAAGTGAAATATGAATATCTCCCACAGGCGGGGACAAGCTCTAAGTAATGTAGTGCATGTTCGTGTGTGTGTGTGTGTGGGGGGGGGTAAGTGGTGAGGATAGGACAAGGAAGAGGAAGGAAAGATTTACGGTTAGGGTACAGCTCCGACATTCACCAGGCGTTGAACGGAGAAACCACGAAAACTACCGATCAGTGTAGTCGGCTGCTAGAATTTTCCTCCAGACAGCGATTGAAGTCGACCTAGCTCATAAGCTAGTGTCGAAACTTTTGCCGCCGTCGTGACTCGAACCTAGGACCTCCCGGTCAGAGGTACTGTAGTGACATCAGTTGATGCACGGAGCCACCTCTTCCGATCCATTATTTTGATTTTGTACTTTCGGTTAATGCCTTCCTTCTCAGTCGGGGGCTTCTTTCTAGTTACTCCTCAATTAACATTGAAAAGGCAGTGATTGTTCCCTTTTGGGGCGGGGGACAAGAAATGTAAAATCCCTCTTCTGATAGTCTCAAAAAGTATTTAATATTTTGTGACGTAAGTAAACAAGTACTGAAATTAATATACATTATAATTTTACACTATAAAAATGTATTTTTTAATTCTTAAAATTAATATTAGTTATTAGTTTTATGTTAATAATAGTTGTGTAAATACATATGTTTGTGCATAAGAAATACAGGTGCGAGGCACAAATAGCGATTATTCCTGCAATTTCTTTTTACTCTTCAGTTTCTATGTTAGTTTATACCGTCACAGACAAGCTTTAAAACAGTTTGTAGTGCAGTGCTATTTTCAGCAGTAGTTGCCGTCGGATTTATATTGCATTTGCTATATATTTCTGTCGGTGTAATTTGCATCATTTGCAGAGAACATTTCACATTCCCTTGGAATAGTACTCATAACTTAAAAAAAGGAGACTGGGATGTGGAGTTATGTTTCAACGAGTCGTACTCATTTTACAAAAGGAACATTTTCACAATATGAGTGAAAAAAACCAACTTTAAACAGAATTATCTGAATTAAACTACTTTGCAAATAATTACTTTCCAGCCATACAAACAGACCAGCTAAAATACCCTGCGTTGCCTAAGTTTTATTAATTACAAACATTTATTTGGCAGGAATCTACCCTACTCTATCCTACTCTGTTCTAACCTATTCCACCCTGCCCTGCTCTATCCTACCCTTTCCTATTCTGCCCTGCCCTGACTTACCCTGCTCTATCTGCTGGGTCCTGCCCTGCCCTGCTGTGCTCTGTCCTTACCGTGGCCTTGCCTGCCTCTACCTATGCCCACCCCGCCCGACCTCACTCTCCTCCGTTCCACCCATCCAGATCCCTTCTCTCCCTATCCCGCCCCACTCTACATCAGGTAGCCCCTTCTGCCAGGTTTGCCTCGAAATCATTGCCATCACCATCCTTGCCATCGACAGCTGTAAACAGATGCACACTCCCAGCAACTTCCACTAATACTTTTGATGTTCAATAACTCAAAGCCTAATTGTGTTATCGAAATGAATCAAAATGGATTTCGTAGGAATTTGTATGGGCTTTTAAAGGTACGGGATACACTAAGTTGGATTTCCCAGCCCTTTTCAAGAAATCCACGGAAAATTGAAAGAGTGTGCACTTAAAGTTTGCTTCAAGAACTAAAAAAGTGAGATGAGGTAGATTTTAAGAAATCTCATTAAGACAATATAATTTCTCTTGTTTTGTATTTCGCATGTACGAATGTTCATTAAGATAGAAACAAAACTGTTTATGTATATAAAAATAAACCTGCGTATTTATAAAATAGAATATAATAATTAGAAAAACATAGCTCAAAATATGCCCGACAAAATAATCTACATTTCAGTGAAAACTCCATCAAAATTGGCTAAATCGTTTCGAGATTACCACTGACAGACAAAAAATTTTGAAAGTGTTGTGTGTTGAAGAGGAAGTCGGCTATCTTTATAAATTTAAACTGACAAAGATGGCTTCCATTATTTCATTCCTGAGTAATCTCACCAGTGGCGAAGTATGACTCGCTCGTTTGGGGATGCTTAACAATAACCCGCAAAATATCACTATCAACTACTTCATCTAACAACCGAACGCGACACAAGGCAGACACACTGAACTTGCCTATACTATAAATTATTATGGGATTGTAAGAGACTTTATGATCTAGATTTAATTAAGTTTAATGATTTTACTTGTGTTCGAGTTTTTTTAAATTATAAACCTATTTGTGAATACCCTTTAACTGACGATTATCTTGTATAGCCAGTTTTATGTTATGCCCGTGTATACATTATGGATTCAAAGTGTGTGGTCAGTTTTATTTGCAAGATGATTTTGTACAAGTTCGCACACAGGCTAGTACTTTGCGAAAATAACTTGGGAGGAGAAGCGTGTCTCCATGGCCATCGCCCATGGCTTACGCCCTCTCATTTATTTTGTAGTATCAAATCTGTATAAAAATTAATAAATAAATCATAATAATAATGTTTTTTATTATTGAAGTGTTATTCGTTTCACAACAATAATGATTCAAAGAGATGTTCTTTACGGTGTCAATTTAACTACTAACTATGTTTCATTTTCAAATGACACGTGTGCCTTCAATAACAAAATAATACAGCTAAAAATTTACTAAAGTCCAAAAGTTTGGCCTCCGATTTCCTTGCGTGTGATGCAAAGAACAGAAAAATAATTTTTTACCTTCAAACATTTCTTTGGACGCAAGCATTGATAAAAACTGTTGTTACGTCGTTTGATTCTTGTACATATTCTCTTTGCCGCTGATATGTTATTTTTTCACAGCATACCATTCGTTTTACGAAAAGTTACAGTTCTCAGAATACAGTAGAAACAAAATTCGGATGCTATGAAACGTAGATTTGCCAATGACAATATATAAGTATGTTCCCGAGATATGCCTCAACATTGATCTCTAGTCAAGGTTGAAACAAAAAGTTAAAAGTTCATGTTATTAGTACATGTTTTATAAATGGTAAATGTTTTGAGAAAAATGAAAGTTTGCGCATGCGTTCTTCCAGGTATCAATATTATTCTTCGGACAGAACCCGGCACTCAGTTTGGTCACGAAGATGTAAATCGGACAAGCATGTATCTCTTTTAAGATCGATACGGAGTATTCGGAGTCAGAATCTGTAGCAAAGGGATATTCCCATTTACGAATGGAGAAGTGACAGCGACTGCTTCTATGAAAAAATTACATAATGTTGCAACTAGCGAAGAGCAGTCGCCACCTACTTAGTCTACATAAATCGCTTGCAGCCACCGGTCTGTCCAGCATCCGCAGCCACTCACGCCACATTCACCACTCAGGTGTCTCAGGGCACTCAGTTGATGTCACTGCCACGCCTCTGACCGGGAGGCCCTGGAGTTCGAGTCCCGACGGTGGCAGGATTTTTGACAGTAGCTACGTAGCTGGATCGAATTCACCCGCTGAATGGAGGAGCATTCTGGGAAACAGCCATTTAGGACAAGGTTTAACTGTTTTTTTAATATTCTCAAATAATATTTTTGATCGACAATTAAGAAACCGAAAAATTAATAAAATGTCAAAAAAATGTAGTTTGGGCGGCGATAATGGCAGCTGTCAAGAGTATTGGCAAATACGAATAGCTAGCCGAGACCAAACGAAACAAGAAACTAATACGGGAAAGTCTGAGCCATTCTACAGCACCACTAGTTTTTTTTTTCGATCAGTGGAAAAGGGATCGGGTGAATGCCAGAGCAGTACCCTATCAAACTGATCACGGGCCGCGCGATATCTTTCCTTCCTCTTCCCTAAACTATGCTCGCCCCTTACTTACATACGCTCACACTTACACCCACTACACTACCACACATGTCGGGAGGCCAGTCACCGCCTCCCCCTACCCGCCCTCGATTCCACCCCAGCTCCACCCCACAGACTCCACCTTCGCTTCCTTCATCTTCCCGTCCCGCCTCTGCTATCGCTCCTCCCCCGCTCTCACCCCGCCACAGCTCCACCACTAACGTCTTCGCTTTTTCTTCCTCCACCTTCCCCTCTCACCTCTGCCCCCGCCACACCACCCTCACCCCGTGATCACCATCCGCCCAACTCCACCACCTCCACATTCACTTTTTCCACCGTCGCTCCCACTTCTGCCACCGCCTCCCCCACTCAGTCCTCACCATCTCATCTCCACCCCACCGACTCACCTGCGCTTCCTCCGCCTTACCCTCCAGCCTCTGCTATCGCTTCCTCCCCGTCCCACCTAGAATTTCCCAACACCTTCACTTCCACCGCCTTTCCTTCTCACGTCTGCCATCACCTCCTATCCCGTCGTCACCCCGCTCGAGCTCCGCTGCCACCATGTCCACATTCACTTTCTCCACCGTCCCTCCCACCTCCGCCACTGGTCTCCTCCGCCCCAACCTCACCCGTCCCATCTTCACCGCCCGAGCTCCACCGTCACCATCGTATTATCCACTTTCGCCACCGTCCCTCCCACTTCTGCCCATCGCCTCCTCCCGCACCGCCTTCCTACCCCCTCCCCTGTGTTGCAGCAGCGGCAGCGGCAGCGGCAGCGGCAGCGGCAGCGGCAGCGGCAGCGGCAGCGGCAGCGGCAGCGGCAGCGGCCAGCGGCACGGCAGCGGCAGCGGCAGCGGCGCGGCAGCGGCAGCGGCAGCGGCAGCGGCAGCGGCAGCGGGCAGCGGCAGCGGCAAGCGGCAGCGGCAGCGGCAGCGGCAGCCGGCAGCGGCAGCGGCGCAGCGGCAGCTGGCAGCCGCGGCAGCGGCAGCGGCAGCGGCAGCGGCAGCGGCAGCCGGCAGCGCAGCGGCAGCGGCCAGCGGCAGCGGCCAGCGGCAGCGGCAGCGGCAGCGCAGCGGCAGCGCAGCGGCCAGCGGCAGCGGCAGCGGCAGCGCAAGCAGGCAGCGGCCAGCAGGGCAGCGGCAGCGGCAGCGGCAGCGGCAGCGGCAGCGGCAGCGGCCGGCAGCGGCAGCGGCAGCGGCAGCGGCAGCGGCAGCGGCAAGCGGCAGCGGCAGCGGCAGCGGCAGCGGCAGCGGCAGCGGCATCGGCAGCGGCACGGCAGCGGCAGCGCAGCGGCAGCGGCAGCGGCAGCGGCAGCGGCGCGGCAGCGGCAGCGGCAGCGGCAGCGGCAGCGGCAGCGGCAGCGGCAGCGGCAGCGGCAGCGGCAGCGGCAGCGGCAGCGGCAGCGGCAGCGGCAGCGGCAGCGGCAGCGGCAGCGGCAGCGGCAGCGGCAGCGGCAGCGGCAGCGGCAGCGGCAGCGGCAGCGGCAGCGCAGCGGCCAGCGGCAGCGGCAGCGGCAGCGGCAGCGGCAGCGGCAGCGGCAGCGGCAGCGGCAGCGGCAGCGGCAGCGGCAGCGGCAGCGGCAGCGGCAGCGGCAGCGGCAGCGGCAGCGGCAGCGGCAGCGGCAGCGGCAGCGGCAGCGGCAGCGGCAGCGGCAGCGGCAGCGGCAGCGGCAGCGGCAGCGGCAGCGGCACGGCAGCGGCAGCGGCAGCGGCAGCGGCAGCGGCAGCGGCAGCGGCAGCGGCAGCGGCAGCGGCAGCGGCAGCGGCAGCGGCAGCGGCAGCGGCAGCGGCAGCGGCAGCGGCAGCGCAGCGGCAGCGGCAGCGGCAGCGGCAGCGGCAGCGGCAGCGGCAGCGGCAGCGGCAGCGGCAGCGGCAGCGGCAGCGGCAGCGGCAGCGGCAGCGGCAGCGGCAGCGGCAGCGGCAGCGGCAGCGGCAGCGGCAGCGGCAGCGGCAGCGGCAGCGGCAGCGGCAGCGGCAGCGGCAGCGCAGCGGCCCAGCGGCAGCGGCAGCGGCAGCGGCAGCGGCAGCGGCAGCGGCAGCGGCAGCGGCAGCGGCAGCGGCAGCGGCAGCGGCAGCGGCAGCGGCAGCGGCAGCGGCAGCGGCAGCGGCAGCGCAGCGGCAGCGGCAGCGGCAGCGGCAGCGGCAGCGGCAGCGGCAGCGGCAAGCGGCGCAGCGGCAGCGGCAGCGGCAGCGGCAGCGGCAGCGGCAAGCGGCAGCGGCAGCGGCAGCGGCAGCGGCAGCGTCAGCGGCAGCGGCAGCGGCAGCGGCAGCGGCAGCGGCAGCGGCAGCGGCAGCGGCAGCGGCAGCGCAGCGGCAGCGGCAGCGCAGCGGCAGCGGCAGCGGCAGCGGCAGCGGCAGCGGCAGCGGCAGCGGCAGCGCAGCGGCAGCGGCAGCGGCAGCGGCAGCGGCCAGCGGCAGCGGCAGCGGCAGCGGCAGCGGCAGCGCCAGCGGCAGCGGCAGCGGCAGCGGCAGCGGCATCGGCAGCGGCAGCGGCAGCGGCAGCGGCAGCGGCAGCGGCAGCGGCAGCGGCAGCGGCAGCGGCAGCGGCAGCGCAGCGGCAGCGGCAGCGCAGCGGCAGCGGCAGCGGCAGCGGCAGCGGCAGCGGCAGCGGCAGCGGCAGCGGCAGCGGCAGCGGCAGCGGCAGCGGCAGCGGCAGCGGCAGCGGCAGCGGCAGCGGCAGCGGCAGCGGCAGCGGCAGCGGCAGCGGCAGCGGCAGCGGCAGCGGCAGCGGCAGCGGCAGCGGCAGCGGCAGCGGCAGCGGCAGCGGCAGCGGCAGCGCAGCGGCAGCGGCAGCGGCAGCGGCATCGGGCAAGCGGCAGCGGCAGCGGCAGCGCAGCGCAGCGGCAGCGGCAGCGGCAGCGGCAGCGGCAGCGGCAGCGGCAGCGGCAGCGGCAGCGGCAGCGCAGCGGCAGCGGCAGCGGCAGCGGCAGCGGCAGCGGCAGCGGCAGCGGCAAGCGGCAGCGGCAGCGGCAGCGGCAGCGGCAGCGGCGGCCGGCAGCGGCCGCACGGCAGGCGGCAGCGGCAGCGGCAGCGGCAGCGGCAGCGGCAGCGGCAGCGGCAGCGGCAGCGGCAGCGGCAGCGGCAGCGGCAGCGGCAGCGGCAGCGGCAGCGGCAGCGGCAGCGGCAGCGGCAGCGGCAGCGGCAGCGGCAGCGGCAGCGGCAGCGGCAGCGGCAGCGGCAGCGGCAGCGGCAGCGGCAGCGGCAGCGGCAGCGGCAGCGGCAGCGGCAGCGGCAGCGGCAGCGCAGCGGCAGCGGCAGCGGCAGCGGCAGCGGCAGCGGCAGCGGCAGCGGCAGCGGCAGCGCAGCGCAGCGGCAGCGGCAGCGGCAGCGGCAGCGGCAGCGGCAGCGGCAGCGGCAGCGGCAGCGGCAGCGGCAGCGGCAGCGGCAGCGGCAGCGCAGCGGCAGCGGCAGCGGCAGCGGCAGCGGCAGCGGCAGCGGCAGCGGCAGCGGCAGCGGCAGCGGCAGCGGCAGCGGCAGCGGCAGCGGCAGCTGGCAGCGGCAGCGGCAGCGGCAGCGGCAGCGGCAGCGGCAGCGGCAGCGGCCAGCGGCAGCGGCAGCGGCAGCGGCAGCGGCAGCGGCAGCGGACAGCGGCAGCGGCAGCGGCAGCGGCAGCGGCAGCGGCAGCGGCAGCGGCAGCGGCAGCGGCAGCGGCAGCGGCAGCGGCAGCGGCAGCGGCAGCGGCAGCGGCAGCGGCAGCGGCAGCGGCAGCGGCAGCGGCAGCGGCAGCGGCAGCGGCAGCGGCCAGCGGCAGCGGCAGCGGAAGCGGCAGCGGCAGCGGCAGCGGCAGCGGCAGCGGCAGCGCAGCGGCAGCGGCAGCGGCAGCGGCAGCGGCAGCGGCAGCGGCAGCGGCAGCGGCAGCGGCAGCGGCCAGCGGCAGCGGCAGCGGCAGCGGCAGCGGCAGCGGCAGCGGCAGCGGCAGCGGCAGCGGCAGCGGCAGCGGCAGCGGCAGCGGCAGCGGCAGCGGCAGCGGCAGCGGCCCAGCGGCAGCGGCAGCGGCAGCGGCAGCGGCAGCGGCAGCGGCAGCGGCAGCGGCAGCGGCAGCGGCAGCGGCAGCGGCAGCGGCAGCGGCAGCGGCAGCGGCAGCGGCAGCGGCAGCGGCATCGGCAGCGGCAGCGGCAGCGGCGCGGCAGCGGCAGCGGCAGCGGCAGCGGCAGCGGCAGCGGCAGCGGCAGCGGCAGCGGCAGCGGCAGCGGCAGCGGCAGCGGCAGCGGCAGCGGCAGCGGCAGCGGCAGCGGCAGCGGCAGCGGCAGCGGCAGCGCAGCGGCAGCGGCAGCGGCAGCGGCAGCGGCAGCGGCAGCGGCAGCGGCAGCGGCAGCGGCAGCGGCAGCGGCAGCGGCAGCGGCAGCGGCAGCGGCAGCGGCAGCGGCAGCGGCAGCGGCAGCGGCAGCGGCAGCGGCAGCGGCAGCGGCAGCGGCAAGCGGCAGCGGCAGCGGCAGCGGCCAGCGGCAGCGGCAGCGGCAGCGGCAGCGGCAGCGGCAGCGGCAGCGGCAGCGGCAGCGGCAGCGGCAGCGGCAGCGGCAGCGGCAGCGGCAGCGGCAGCGGCAGCGGCAGCGGCAGCGGCAGCGGCAGCGGCAGCGGCAGCGGCAGCGGCAGCGGCAGCGGCAGCGGCAGCGGCAGCGGCAGCGGCAGCGGCAGCGGCAGCGGCAGCGGCAGCGGCAGCGGCAGCGGCAGCGGCAGCGGCAGCGCAGCGGCAGCGGCAGCGGCAGCGGCAGCGGCAGCGGCAGCGGCAGCGGCAGCGGCAGCGGCAGCGGCACGGCAGCGGCAGCGGCAGCGGCAGCGGCAGCGGCAGCGGCAGCGGCAGCGGCAGCGGCAGCGGCAGCGGCAGCGGCAGCGGCAGCGGCAGCCGGCAGCGGCAGCGGGCAGCGGCCAGCGGCAGCGGCAGCGGCAGCGGCAGCGGCAGCGGCAGCGGGCAGCGGCAGCGGCAGCGGCAGCGGCAGCGGCAGCGGCAGGCGGCAGCGGCAGCGGCAGCGGCAGCGGCAGCGGCAGCGGCAGCGGCAGCGGCAGGCGGCAGCGGCAGCGGCAGCGGCAGCGGCAGCGCAGCGGCAGCGGCAGCGGCAGCGGCAGCGGCAGGCGGCAGCGGCAGCGGCAGCGGCAGCGGCAGCGGCAGCGGCAGCGGCAGCGGCAGCGGCAGCGGCAGCGGCAGCGGCAGCGGCAGCGGCAGCGGCAGCGGCAGCGGCAGCGGCAGCGGCAGCGGCAGCGGCAGCGGCAGCGGCAGCGGCAGCGGCAGCGGCAGCGGCAGCGGCAGCGGCAGCGGCAGCGGCAGCGGCAGCGGCAGCGGCAGCGGCAGCGGGCAGCGGCAGCGGCAGCGGCAGCGGCAGCGGCAGCGGCAGCGGCAGCGGCAGCGGCAGCGGCAGCGGCAGCGGCAGCGGCAGCGGCAGCGGCAGCGGCAGCGGCAGCGGCAGCGGCAGCGGCAGCGGCAGCGGCAGCGGCAGCGGCAGCGGCAGCGGCAGCGGCAGCGGCAGCGGCAGCGGCAGCGGCAGCGGCAGCGGCAGCGGCAGCGGCAGCGGCAGCGGCAGCGGCAGCGGCAGCGGCAGCGGCAGCGGCAGCGGCAGCGCAGCGGCAGCGGCAGCGGCAGCGGCAGCGGCAGCGGCAGCGGCAGCGGCAGCGGCAGCGGCAGCGGCAGCGGCAGCGGCAGCGGCAGCGGCAGCGGCAGCGGCAGCGGCAGCGGCAGCGGCAGCGGCAGCGGCAGCGGCAGCGGCAGCGGCAGCGGCAGCGGCAGCGGCAGCGGCAGCGGCAGCGGCAGCGGCAGCGGCAGCGGCAGCGGCAGCGGCAGCGGCAGCGGCAGCGGCAGCGGCAGCGGCAGCGGCAGCGGCAGCAGCGCAGCGGCAGCGGCAGCGGCAGCGGCAGCGGCAGCGGCAGCGGCAGCGCAGCGGCAGCGGCAGCGGCAGCGGCAGCGGCAGCGGCGCAGCGGCAGCGGCAGCGGCAGCGGCAGCGGCAGCGGCAGCGGCAGCGGCAGCGGCAGCGGCAGCGGCAGCGGCAGCGGCAGCGGCAGCGGCAGCGGCAGCGGCAGCGGCAGCGGCAGCGGCAGCGGCAGCGGCAGCGGCAGCGGCAGCGGCAGCGGCAGCGGCAGCGGGCAGCGGCAGCGGCAGCGGCAGCGGCAGCGGCAGCGGCAGCGGCAGCGGCAGCGGCAGCGGCAGCGGCAGCGGCAGCGGCAGCGGCAGCGGCAGCGGCAGCGGCAGCGGCAGCGGCAGCGGCAGCGGCAGCGGCAGCGGCAGCGGCAGCGGCAGCGGCAGCGGCAGCGGCAGCGGCAGCGGCAGCGGCAGCGGCAGCGGCAGCGGCAGCGGCAGCGGCAGCGGCAGCGGCAGCGGCAGCGGCAGCGGCAGCGGCAGCGGCAGCGGCAGCGGCAGCGGCAGCGGCAGCGGCAGCGGCAGCCGGCAGCGCAGCGGCAGCGGCAGCGGCAGCGGCAGCGGCAGCGGCAGCGGCAGCGGCAGCGGCAGCGGCAAGCGGGCATCGGCAGCGGCAGCGGCAGCGGCAGCGGCAGCGGCAGCGGCAGCGGCAGCGGCAGCGGCAGCGCGCAGCGGCAGCGGCAGCGGCGCGGCAGCGGCAGCGGGCAGCGGCAGCGGCAGCGGCAGCGGCAGCGGCAGCGGCAGCGGCAGCGGCAGCGGCAGCGGCAGCGGCAGCGGCAGCGGCAGCGGCAGCGGCTCGGCAGCGGCAGCGCAGCGGCCAGCGGCAGCGGCAGCGGCAGCGGCGCGCAGCGGCAGCGGCAGCGGCAGGGCACGGCAGCGGCACGCAGCGCAGCGGCAGCGGCAGCGCGGCAGCGGCAGCGGCAGCGGCAGCGGCAGCGGCAGCGGCAGCGCAGCGGCAGCGGCAGCGGCAGCGGGCAGCGGCAGCGGCAGCGGCCGAGCGGCAGCGGCAGCGGCAGCGCAGCGGCAGCGGCAGCGGCAGCGGCAGCGGCAGCGGCAGCGGCGCGGCAGCGGCAGCGGCAGCGGCAGCGGCAGCGGCAGCGGCAGCGGCAGCGGCAGCGGCAGCGGCAGCGGCAGCGGCAGCGGCAGCGGCAGCGGCAGCGGCAGCGGCAGCGGCAGCGGCAGCGGCAGCGGCAGCGGCAGCGGCAGCGGCAGCGGCAGCGGCAGCGGCAGCGGCAGCGGCAGCGGCAGCGGCAGCGGCAGCGGCAGCGGCAGCGGCAGCGGCAGCGGCAGCGGCAGCGCAGCGGCAGCGGCAGCGGCAGCGGCAGCGGCAGCGGCAGGCGGCAGCGGCAGCGGGCAGCGGCAGCGGCAGCGGCAGCGGCAGCGGCAGCGGCAGCGGCAGCGGCAGCGGCAGCGGCAGCGGCAGCGGCAGCGGCAGCGGCAGCGGCAGCGGCAGCGGCAGCGGCAGCGGCAGCGGCAGCGGCAGCGGCAGCGGCAGCGGCAGCGGCAGCGGCAGCGGCAGCGGCAGCGCAGCGGCAGCGGCAGCGGCAGCGGCAGCGGCAGCGGCAGCGGCAGCGGCAGCGGCAGCGGCAGCGGCAGCGGCAGCGGCAGCGGCAGCGGCAGCGGCAGCGGCAGCGGCAGCGGCAGCGGCCAGCGGCAGCGGCAGCGGCAGCGGCATGCGGCAGCGGCAAGCGGCAGCGGCAGCGGCAGCGGCAGCGGCAGCGGCAGCGGCAGCGGCAGCGGGCAGCGGCAGCGGCAGCGGCAGCGGCAGCGGCAGCGGCAGCGGCAGCGGCAGCGGCAGCGGCAGCGGCAGCGGCAGCGGCAGCGGCAGCGGCAGCGGCTAGCGGTAGCGGTAGCGGTAGCGTAGCGGGTATTAGTAGTAGTAGTAGTAGTAGTAGTAGTAGTAGTAGTAGTAGTAGTAGTAGTAGTAGTAGTAGTAGTAGTAGTAGTAGTAGTAGTGGTGGTGGTGGTGGTAGTGAGAGAAGGTTTGATGGTGGTGGTGGTGATGACGGTAGTGGTGGTAGTGGTGGTGGTGGTGGTGATGGAGGTGGTGTTAGCGGTGTAGTGGTGGTGGTGGAGTTAGTGGTGAAGTGGTAGTGGTGGAGGTGGTGGTGTTGGTGGTGGTAGTGATGGTGGTGGTTGTAGTGATGGTGGTGGTAGTGGTAGTGGTGGAAAGGGTTGTGGTGGTGGTGGAAGTAGAAGTTTTGGTGGTTTGTTTGGGTCGAAAACAATTATTGCAGCAACTTCTATACTCCCTGGCTGGCTGGCTGGTGAAACAAAGCCACCTGCGGTGGGTAGGGAGCTGTTCTCTAGGTGGCCTTGACAGAACCCTGCATGTCAACTGCCACGAAACGATTCGATGTAAAAGTTTAACTTATAAAAGTTACCACAACTCGCTCGTTCCTCGCTCGTATCATAATATCACACTCGGTATTAATACCCATCATTACATCGTCGTTCATAATGTAGTATTTTGCAATAAGTATTTTAACATACATTTTGTATTTGAAAAACTGTACTTTTGAGGTTTTTGGACATATATTTTGGAGAAGTATTTAAAAACATAAAATAGGTGTATTTAAAAAAAGAAATACTTAAAATACTTTAAATACAGATGAAGAGGATAACGAGGAGAGTTCCTTTTTGATTTGCTAGTGAATGCACCTCATTGAAATAAAAATAAACTCCTTTCAGCGGTTAAATTTGAATTCTCTTCGTTTTCAAATGATAAATCCAAATCATTAAAAATTATGGACAATTATCCGACAGTAAAAAAATGTATATTCGTTATAACACTAGTTTATATTCATCCGCGCCAGATGAACTGTTTTCCTTTGCAGGTTTTAAACATTCGGTAACTAGGGGTTTCTTTCTTGATGATTTGTTTGAAAAATTGATCGTTTTAAAGGAAAATTCTGTTTATTAGAGTTAGACATGTTTTATATCATTTTATATTCGAAAGTTTTTATAGATAAATGTGTATTACAATTAGTTATTGTTCAGATATTTGTTTGGCTGTTAATTACAAATTTATTGTAATACACGACTACGATATATTGTTGCAAAATAATATTATACAATATTACTATATTTACTTTTTTTAGTATTCGAAGTATTTTAAATACGCATGTATTTAGCAAAAGTGTTTAGAGTATGTAATTAAATTTACATTGTATTTGGCAAAATAATATTATACAATATTACTATATTTACTTTTTTTAGTATTCGAAGTATTTTAAATACGCATGTATTTAGCAAAAGTATTTTGACTATGTAATTAAATTTACATTGTATTTGGCAAAGTATATAAATCTCAATACAGTCTATCCGGTGACTCTGTTATAGTGAAATCTCAGTTACAGTCACTGGCCCGTGTCACTTACATTACAGATAAGCATAAGAAGATTTAAGTATAGTGAACGCTGACCTCGGCTATAGTGGAACAAAAAACGCCCTGGAAATTAATTCCCTCCTGAAAAAAATATCAGTCTCAGTGCCTCAATGCCACAAATTCCAACACCGGCAGCTGGGAAAAAGTATCGTCGCCCAAAGGTCATAATCGAATAAGTCTCTCCTCAGGTGGAAGTAGCGCACCGGAATGTTTCATTCAGCGACCAGTTCATTAGCCGTTTGGCGCACCCGGCTACGAAAGGATTATTGATTATTCGTGATTCCGGGCGCACGTCAAAAACTTAGATCATTAGTCCCGAAAGTGTAGTGCGTGTTTTTTTCGGGAGGTGCGTGATTATCCTTTCCCCCGTGGGATGGCGAGATCCGGCACCGACCTACCGTCACTAGCGGTTTTTCCCTTAACCAGGTATCTCCCACCAGCGGGGCACCGCCCCAGCCAGGACAAGCTGTAAAGCTCCCGACCCGTCTCCCGGCATGTGTGGTAGTGTAGTGCATGTAGTGTGTGTGTGGTAAGGGGAGAGAGACTAGGACAAGGAAGAGGAAGGAAAGATCCGCGCGGTCCGTGCCCGTTTATTAGGGGACTGCTCCGGCATTCGCCTGGTGTTGACCGAAGAAACCACGGAAAATACCAATCAGAGCAGCCGGCCGCTAGAATTCTCCTCCAGACAGCGACTGAATCGACTAGCTGAAAAGCTAGTGTCGAAAATACTCCGCCGCCTCCGGGGACACGAACCTAGGATCTCCCCATCAGAGGGACTCAGCAACATCAGTTGATGCACGAGCCATCTCTTCCCGTGCTACCGAAAGGATCTCATGTTATTAGTTGAGTAAAAGAGCCTCGGAGAGTGGAGCGGGTCCCAAACATGCATGGGACATTGAAGGGTGTCAAGCCTGCATTACGATACTTCGGGACAGTGGACAATGCAGAATCAAATAAGGAAGACCCCGAACTCTGGAGAAGGATCTAGAGAAATTAATAAAGAAAAAACGTACGAAGCAAACCAATTGAAAATATTACATTTTTTAAGGTTAATGAGATATTGAAATTTTCATTTGGTGCTTGTTAATGTATTTTGCTGTATCTCTATAATAATAAATTAACCATTGTGGGGAAATTCTATTTAATTTTGGCATCATCGGATATAGTGAACCAAAAAGTTAGTCTTCAGAAGTTCATATAACCGGAGTCAACTGTATGAAGTATTTTACCTAACTCTGGTTACAGAATGATAGTTGAAGCTCATAAAATTTGTTTGTTATCCCTAGGACGAAGGTATCCACAAGATTGCACACGATATTCTCAACACGGGAGAAGGTCAGAATTGTGTCCTGCAAGTTTTCGGAAAAAGATAAAGTGGTAAGTGAGAA
>JAHLJT010004567.1:201178419-201197633 GCA_031308135.1 Acheta domesticus | reverse complement strand
CCGTCGAGGTGGGTTGGTCCACGTCCTGACGGGGGGATGCAGAGAAGGCTCTCAAGTGTTCCTTTCTCCAATTTGTTCCATCTTCTTGCTTCTCATTTCATGTCATGTACGTTCTTTTCACTCCTTTTTCTGTCCTCACTGGCCTTCTCGTGTATGCTGAAAAGCCCACCCATGTGTTTGCCGTGCATGGCGGACCGTGTCGGAGTGAATGTGTGTCCTGGCAGTTGAGGGACCTGTTTGTTTCCCTATCTAGGTCCTAGTGCTTACTGTCGCCTTGCAACTAAGGGGTACTTTGGTTACGTATTTTGGAAACATTCCCTGTAGGTTCCAACACACTCGCTTTGGCCCCGGACTCTTCTAGACGGGCGGTCGGGAGCTAAACCCCACTCCCGATCAATCGGCTCGGACTAGGTCTTGTACTGATACTCCCAGGGTGAGCGGGGGAATCCACGGCGGTGCAGCGCCGTGTTATTCCCCCCACTATATCCTCGTGGCAACCCTGGCACTCCGATGGAGTGTCCCCTTGTTGGGCTCCGTGGTGGGTGGGGACCACGAGATGAACCTATTCCATCTATATGGATATTTCACCTTTCCCCCCGCCCTCTTCCCGCAAGGAAGAGGAGATGTGCCGAAAGAACCATTGACTTAAATAGTTTCTTTTCTAGAGAAGAAGATCGACCCAAGATGCCTCGTTTCCTCCTCATGTCATGCGCTGAGGAAGGTAAAACTTTTAAAACTGTAAGTGCTGTCCGTCTGGCACGAGCCATAGAAGAGGCTTACGGGAAGCTCCAAGCGGTCGTGCGTCAGAGGAACGGAACGATTCTTTTTGAAGCACGTACCGACGAGCAAATAGGAAAAATTAAAAATACAAAGCAGATTGCCGGCCTCCAGGTAGTAGTCACGGGTCCATCCCACCTTGAACCTGTGCAAGGGCGTGGTAAATCACGAGGACTTTGCTTCAGAAACGGAGGAAGATCTTCTAAACTTTTTTAAGACCTATGGCGTGACTCAGGTGTACAGGATCGGAAGGAAGGAGCAGGGGGAAAGTGATCCCTACTTCTACCCTGATTCCTTTACTTTTGACCGACCATCTCTCCCGGAAAGGATCGTTACCCGCTTTCTACAACCTCCGTGTGCGGCAGTATGTGCCGAACCCTTTGCGCTGCTTCAAGTGCCAAAGGTTTGGGCATACGTCAGCAGCGATGTATGTCAGTAAACGCGGTTTGCGGGGAAGTGCGGATCGTCAGTTCACGACCAACAACTCCTGCGACAAACCACCGCACTGTGTGAATTGTGAAGGCGATCACCCAGCCAACGACAACAAGTGGCCCCACGTTTCTCCGGGAAAGGGAAATCCAAAAAATAAGAGTAACCGAAAAGGTTTCCTTCCCTGAGGCGAAGCGTAGGTTCCAAACCAGGAAATCCAGTGGACCTATCACGATCCTTTCCAGTGGCTGTGAAAACCTAAGTCCCCCGGGGGTAACAGCGAGTTGTCAAACTCAACTGTACCCCAGCGGTAGTCTCACATTTCAGTTGTCAGGTGTCGCCGGTCGACTTCCCCGAAGATTCGGCGTGCATCCAAGGTGGGAAAATTATAATTCCCACAAAGTACAAAAAACCTGTCCAGAAAACTCCACCAGACATCGACCACCTCAACTGAAAACTTCTACTGAAATCGATCTCAAGCAAGACAACCGCCT
Source organism: Acheta domesticus (assembly GCA_031308135.1). Taxonomy (NCBI): domain Eukaryota; kingdom Metazoa; phylum Arthropoda; class Insecta; order Orthoptera; family Gryllidae; genus Acheta; species Acheta domesticus. The sequence continues at coordinate 201,195,933 of JAHLJT010004567.1, read as the reverse complement.
CCCAGGAAAAAATACGTCATCCAAATCCCGTCCTCCTCTTTCTGTTTCCGAGAATCACATCGGACGATCCTCCAGCTCTTGTAGATCTCGGTCACCCGTGGCCAAAAGTCGGGAAATCCCCCCGACACAGACGACCTTATCCAGCAGCAGTCAGGATGACTCTGCTGGTGATGAGGAACCCCACGAGAGTTTCCTCTAAAACCTTTCAGAAGGTGAAGAAAAGAAAAAAAAGCAACCAAAGAAATAATTTCTCATAATGGCTCTCTCATGGAACTTAAATGGTCCTTCGTACTCACTCAGAAGAATTTTAAGATTAATAATTTCTCGCCACAAACCATTTATAGTCTGTCTTCAGGAAACTCATCTTCTCCCTCTTCATTCCCCTGTCTCTTCGCGGATTTAACATCTATCGGTTTGATCAAGACGACGGACTTCGTGCTCACGGCGGCGTTGCGGTACTCATCCGCGACTCCCTGTTCTCGGAGGAACAACAACGTTCGAACCGACCTCCAAACAGTGTGCGTACGGGTACACCTACCATCGTTCTCTTTTACGGTGGTAGTATATACATTCCCCTGGCCAAGTCGTGTCACAAGAGGAACTCGAAGATGTTTTTTCTCAGTTTTGCCCGCCCCTTTTTTTATTGCGGGGGATTTTAATGCCCACAATCCCCTCTGGGGTGGCACGAGGGACCTGCCCGAGAGGTTCTATCCTCGAAAATATTATTGACCAGCAAAACTTAATTCTTCTGAACTCCGGGAATCACACTCATTACTCCATGGCGTCAAACACCTTCTCGTCAATCGATCTGGCACTCTGCAGTCCATCCTTATCTACCATGGTAGAGTGGACCGTACTCGATGATCTACATGGGAGTGACCATTTTCCCATTTTGGTCCACTTTAATGTCCCTGATTAGAACGTCATCTACCCTCCTCGCTGGCTATTCCATCGAGCCGACTGGGATACATTCAGCGAGAAAATTATAATGCCAGACCACTTCTCAAATAATATCGATACCTTGGTGGCCCAATTGCACAGACGCCGTTCTTCGCGCAGCCACCATTGCAATCCCGAAGTCTACGTGTCGGCCACGACGCGTCTCCGGTGCCTTGGTGGAATGCTGACTGTGCCACCGCAGTGCGTGACCGAAAGCAAGCACTCGCGAGGCTCAATAGGTTCCCCACCGCATCAAACCTGATCGATTTCAAAAGAAAGCGGGCCAGAGCCAGATTAGTAATACGGGAAAGTAAGACCGGCTTCCTGGAGAGCCTTTATTTCTTCTCTTTCTTGCCATACCCCGCCTAAAGTAGTATGGCGAAAGATCCGACAGATCGGAGGAAGATTTTCCCCATCATCTGTCCCAGGACTTCTTATTAATGGAAATCTTATTACTTCTCCAGAAAAAGTAGTTGAGGAATTGGCCTGTCATTATGAAAATTCCTCCAGTTCCTTACACTACTCCCCTAGCTTCTTGAAAACGAAGAGTAAGAATGGAGAAATGCAGATTGGACTTCTCTACCTGCCTGGAGGAAGATTATAACGCCCCTTTCTCCATGGATGAATTTTCCTGTGCGCTCACCCGTGGGAAAGATTCGGCTCCAGGACCAGACCAAATACACAACCAAATGTTAAAACACCTGCCGGAAGAGGCACGTATCTTTCTCCTCCGTATCTTCAACAATATTTGGATGGAACATACCTTCCCTAGAACCTGGCGCGAAGCGATTATTATTCCTATTCCTAAAGATGGAAAGGACAGGACAAAGCCGTCAACCTACCGTCCAATCTCGCTCACAAGCTGTATATGCAAACTTCTGGAGGCGAATGGTGAATACGCGTTTGGTCTGGCACCTGGAGCAGAGAAACCTACTTACACCCATCCAATGTGGTTTCAGGAAGAACAGGTCAACCATGGACCCACCTTGTCACCCTCACCACACAGATCTCCACTGCTTTCGTGCTACGTCAACACCTGGTAGCAATTTTCTTTGATATAGAGAAAGCTTATGATACTACCTGGAGGTACGGCATTCTTCGCACCATCCATTCTTGGGGTCTTAGGGGCCGGCTCCCCCTTTTTTTAGTAGCCTTCCTTTCCTCAAGATACTTCCGCGTTCGCCTTGGTGACAGGTTATCCGCCAGCCACCATTTAGGAAAACGGAGTCCCTCAGGGCTCAATTCTGAGTGTCACTCTGTTTTGCCATCGCTATCAATAGTATAGCGTCGATAATCCGAGAGCCGGTGAAAGCATCGCTCTTCGTTGACGACTTTGCCATTTTCTGCTCTTCCAAGAGTATTCAAGTTATAGAGAGACAATTACAACTTGTCCTCAACAAATTGCAGGAATGGACTGATGCGACAGGTTTTAAATTTTCCGCATCAAAAACTAGCTGTATGCACTTCTGCAGGATTTATCATCTTCATAACCACCCCGATCTTTTTCTTGGAAAGCCATCTTCTACCTTTTGTGGACTCTGCAACTTTCCTTGGGCTTACTTTCGATAAGAGCCTAACTTGGCGAAATCATATACGTAAACTGAAGAGCCGATGTGTCTCACCTCTGAACCTCCTCCGCACCCTTACAGGCAGCTCTTGGGGAGCTGACCGTGTGTGTCTCTTGCGTTTGTATAGAACCCTCATCCGCTCTATTTTGGATTATGGATGTATTGTATATGGGTCAGCGTCACCATCAACCCTCCGGCCATTAAATACCATTCACAACGCCGGTATAAAGAATTAGTACAGGCGCCTACCGCACGAGTCGCATCGAATGCCTCTTGGCCGAAGCTGGAGAACCATCTCTGAGCCGAAGGCGAGATATTTTATTAGCCTCTTATGGGGCTAAAGTGTCGGGACTGGTTGACCACCCTTGTCGTCGTATAATCATCCACCCAAAGTATGAGTCCCTCGTACAATCTTCGAACTTCGTTACCCCATCCCCAGGTATTAGATTACGAAATCTTCTCCGGGAATTAAATGTAGAACTTCCCACCCCTGTGAGACCCACAAGTGACCGGATCCCCCCTTGGAAACTCCTCCTTCCCAGTATTGACTTCAGACTCTCCCATTTACCCAAACAAACTACTAGTCCTCTGGTTTACCAGAAGCAGTTTCTGGATATGAGAGAATCCTATCCGGATCATTTATTCTTATACACGGATGGTTCATCGTGCAGCGACGCGGTGGCATGTGGTTTTTACTGTATCAGGGCCACCAAATCATTTCGGCTTCACTCCAAATGCAGTATTTTCACTGCCGAAATGTGTGCAATCTTTGAGGCCCTAAATACATTGAATCAGCGACGTTGCGGCGAGTAGTTATCTGTTCCGATTCTCTCAGCTCTCTTCAAGCTGTCTCCCGTCCTTCGTCAGACTACCTGACTTTATCCGTTCAAAGCCTGATTCATCGTCTTCTGTCCCGCCGCTATGACCTGGTACTTAGTTGGGTCCCAGGCCCGTGAGTATCAGAGGGAACGAACTGGCCGACCAGGCGGCGAAATCAGCGACTCGTAAAACTCGTATCGACATCCCTTCTGTGCCATTATCCGATGTTCAGGCTTTCTTGAAACGATCCGTGCTTAGAGCGTGGCAAACAGAGTGGCACAATAGCACTTTCAAACTAAGTGCGATAAAGAATTCTGTGTATCCCTGGCGCTCCTCATCACGGTCCTGTAGACGCGAGGAAGTTATTTTAACCCGTCTTCGTATCGGACACTGCCATTTCTCTCACGGTTTCATTCTTCGAAATGAAACTCCCCCCATCTGTGACTCGTGCCAGACTGTTCTTTCCGTGGAACACGTCCTGCTGTACTGTAGGAAATTTGTTGGCAGTCGACGAAGACATGACCTGGGCAACTCGCTACAAGTGGTGCTCGGGGATGACGATTCTGCGCTCTCAAAACTTTTTTGTTTTTTGAGAGAAAGCAGAATATATAATTTTATTTGAAAGAACAATGTTTTATGTTGTTTTTTGGCCCCTTTACAGCCAATATTACGTTTAAGATAAATTTTACGCGCCCTTTTTCTATTTTCCTTCTGCCATTTCTACATGTATACTTGATGCAGAATTCGAGCCTCCTTTTTAGGCCATGTACATGCTTTTAAACAGTGAGTAAGTTACATATGCAACACTGAATATTCTTTTCTCCAAATACTCTGGCATGGGCGCCAATGACCACAGCAGTCGAAGCGCCCTTTAAACCCTATTCAATCAATCAATCAATCAAATTCATTTAAAAATTACGAAAAGTACGAAGTTCTGTAAAGATGGTTACTTTGGTCCTGAGATATTACATTACTGAACGAAAAAAAAGACTGAACCATGTGTGAAATAAGCTGATTGCTTCAGGTTTGCGTAACAAGGAGATTTTGGCAGGCCAGTTACAAACGCATACTTGGTACCAGGTACACACGCGCGTCAACTACTATGGTTATTGGATCTGTACGTGAAGACCTTGTTATATCTCCACAGATGTCGGCTTGCGGAGGATTCGCTCTTCAGGTATCTCCTCCAGCGGGGCGCTCTCCACACGGGACAAGCTCTCTGCTCCCATCTGGTCATGGATGTGCAGAAATAGTGTGTGTGTGTGTGTGTGTGTGTGTGTGTGTGTGTGTGTTGGGGAGAAAAGAGGACAAGGATAAGGAGGGAAAAGATCGCGCGCAGTCCGTGGACAGTTTGTTCCGACAGTGACTTGATAATAATTGGAGGCATGACGGTACCACCTATCAGAACAGTCAGCTCTCAGAATCCTCTCCCAGACAGTGGCTAAATTTGACGTAGGCGTCTGAATCCAAAGTCAAAAATCGGTCACCATTAGGACCCGAGCCATAGGATCTTCAGATTAGGGGCACATCAGTGTCAGTCCACAACTGTTACTCTGAATCCTAACAGCCCATGTCACCGGCTTAAGAGCATCAATTGATGTTACTGCTATCCTTGCAACTGAGAGTTCGTCGGGTTAGAGTCTCGACGGTGGCAGGATTTTCGACACTAGGTAAACTAGGTCAAGTGCAACCACTGTCTGGAGGATAATTCTAGCGGAGGCTGCTCTGATCGGTTGTTTTCCATGGTTTCTCCCATCAACTCGAATGTTGGAGCAGTACCCTAACAAAAAGCCAATGGACCGCGCGCGATCTTTCCTTCCTCTTTCTTGTTCTTCCCTTCTACAAACTTCCATTTAAATGCACTGCACTTCCACCCTTGTCAAGAGACCTTTCGGGAGCTTAGAGCTTGGCCCGGCTGGGCCGGTGCCCCGCTGGCGGGAGATACCTGGTTGGGGAAAACACCGCTAGTCGACGGTCCTTCGCCATCAAGTTACGGTAGCACCCTCGCGATGAAAACATGCACAACACTTATGGGACTGGAGCTTAGACTTTGTCCCGGCTGGGCCAGTGCCCCGCTGGTGAGAGATACCTGATTGAGGGGAAAACACCGCTAGTCGACGGTAGGTCGGCACCGAATCTCGCCATCAAGCTACGGTAGATCACCGCCACCCTCGCGATGAAAACATGCACAACACTTATGGGACTGGAGCTTAGACTTTGTCCCGGCTGGGCCAGTGCCCCGCTGGTGAGAGATACCTGATTGAGGGGAAAACACCGCTAGTCGACGGTAGGTCGGCACCGAATCTCGCCATCAAGCTACGGTAGATCACCGCCACCCTCGCGATGAAAACATGCACAACACTTATGGGACTGGAGCTTAGACTTTTGTCCCGGCTGGGCCAGTGCCCCGCTGGTGAGAGATACCTGATTGAGGGGAAAACACCGCTAGTCGACGGTAGGTCGGCACCGAATCTCGCCATCAAGCTACGGTAGATCACCGCCACCCTCGCGATGAAACATGCACAACACTTATGGGACTGGAGCTTAGACTTTTGTCCCGGCTGGGCCAGTGCCCCGCTGGTGAGAGATACCTGATTGAGGGGAAAACACCGCTAGTCGACGGTAGGTCGGCACCGAATCTCGCCATCAAGCTACGGTAGATCACCGCCACCCTCGCGATGAAAACATGCACAACACTTATGGGACTGGAGCTTAGACTTTGTCCCGGCTGGGCCAGTGCCCCGCTGGTGAGAGATACCTGATTGAGGGGAAAACACCGCTAGTCGACGGTAGGTCGGCACCGAATCTCGCCATCAAGCTACGGTAGATCACCGCCACCCTCGCGATGAAAACATGCACAACACTTATGGGACGGGAGCTTAGAGCTTGTCCCGGCTGGGCCGGTGCCCCGCTGGTGGGAGATACCTGATTGAGGGGAAAACGCCGCTAGTCGACGGTAGGTCGGCGCCGAATCTCTCCATCAAGCTACGGTGGATCACCGCGCCACCCCCCACAACACTTATGGGACTAACTTTGGGACTAGCAGTGGCCGCGCCTGGAAGCAACAAACAGTCAATCAGCCGGTGATGAGTTTGGTGGACGTTTCGCCCCACTGTGCCCCACGACCGTCGGGGGCCCCGCCGCCGCCGCAAACAGTCGTGGCTCCCCCGAGGGCGGGAGGACGGGCGCTGGGAGCCAGATGGAGCGATAGGGACGGCGCGCGAGGCATCAGCTGCGCCGCCCCGCGCAGCACCGCCCTGCGCAGCGCCGCGGCTGCGCGGAGGCGAAGGAAAAGGGTTTTCGGGAATTTTCGGGGCGGGGACGCGTGGGGAGAGGAAGACGCGTTTCCGGGCACCGCAGGATGGGTTTTCTCCCACACGCAGCCCGTGGACAGGGGCGGAAAGAAGGGATGGGGAATTGTGCTGCTGGAGGGAATCAGTCAATTTTCTTTTAATTTCTTTGGCATTGATTCGGCTCTGCTGCGTCAGATATGTAGGGAACAACACGGGTTAGTGAAAGAGGGCTAACGAAACTTCAAAAGAAGTTTGGAGGAACTATGTTTTCTTCTCGTGAGAGAAGATGTGTAAGTTTGAATAAGGAAAGGAGTATACTATCAACATAGTAAACGTCTCACTGGTGTTTCGATATGAGAAGTTCTGTGAACATTTTACAGTCACGAGACTATCCTCTATAAACATATTCGACTTTACGCTTTATTTGCGTATGGATTTGGTTTCTCAATGTCAATTTTGAATACTGTGGGAGTCATCTAATTTGTAATAGCTATAATTTACATACGTTCATTTAATTTACATCACGAAGGCAAGTAATAACATTAAAACATTAAATTAGCATTATCAAAACGAAGAACACGGTGAACGCCGATGAAATTAACCGCTAACAAATGTATTATAATTTATGCTTGTACAACACAAGAATTAAATTTAATTAACCTCGGAGAAGGAACAAAAAGAATAAGATATATATTCTAAACACAACGTCATTCACTATGTTCAAAGCAGGCTACAACATACACAACTACAACAACTTCTATTGACAACATACACATAGTATTACAATTCGTCATTATCTCGTCTGCACCTCCACCTATCTCCTGTAACATAGTGGGTAAGTATAATAATTTTGTGTCTACCTTGCAACGTGGTATTATTTTAGAAGACCCTGAGTAAACAAGCAGAACGCTTCTGTGACTAGATCGAAGACTCCTCGGTTTCAAAGATTGTGGGATTTATGCAATGGTATGCAATATTTGCTGAAGTTACAGGCAGAGATAACTTGTTAACGTGTAAAAATGTTGACGGTTGTGAACCTGTAAGACAGTCTTGTTGTTAAATGGATATTTTTGTTGTTGAGCAACTCTATTATTTTTCTTAAGAAGAAGCGATTGACGGGAAATCGATTACGTTTCTGTGACACACTGGCAATCGATATGGTACACTCGTCATGCAACCACAGTAATCACCTCCAGCCTGTTTCCCCTCTTGCACAGTGGATTCAGTTGATATATTGTTACTGATTCCGGACCCGTCAACTACTAAGATCAGTAGTCCCGTAAGTGTAATGCATATTTTTCATCGAGAGGTGGCGGTGATCATCCCCGCTGGATGACATGATCCAGTGGCCACCTACCGTCGTCTAGTGAAGTTTTCCCCAACCAGGTATCTCCCACCAGCGGAGCACCGCCTCAACTGGGGACAAGCTCTAAGCCCCCAACCGGTCTCCACGGCATAATCGGTAGTTGTTGTGCATGTTGGTGTTACATATGTATGTTAGGGGTGGGGATAGAGCGAGGAAGAGGTAGGAAAGATCACAAGTGGTTGCGTGACCCATTTGTTAGGGTACTGCTCCGGCATTCGTCTGGTGTTGATCGTAGAAATAACGGAAAACTACTGATCAGAGCAGCCGGCCGCTAGAATTCTCCTCCTGATAGCGACTGAATTCCACCAATCAGAGCTGGAAAGCCTGCCGCCGCGGCGATGTTCAGGCGCGCCGTCGGGACCCGACCCTAGGACCTCCGTCAGAGGCACTGTAGTGACATCAATGCCCTCAGCCATCTCTATCTACGATTCAAGGCTGGCAAGCACTAAGTAATCTTTGGAACTTTCTCTGTTGCAGACCCTTCGCTTCCCGCCGCTCCCTCAGCCCGTATCTGTGGGACTTTTGCAAAACACTTGCTCATCCCAACATAATCACACCATCATCAACTTTCATCATTCCCACCAATTCATTCATTCGCTACAACCTTCCGTACATCGTAGTCAACAAAGTGAAGAGTTTCCATCATAGCAAAAGTACCGCTAGACTTCATCTGTACCGAAAGCGACTGAATTCTACCAAGTCAGAGCTGGAAAGCCTGCCGCCGAGGCGATGTTCGGGCGCGCAGTCGGGACCCGACCCTAGGACCTCCGTCAGAGGCACTGTAGTGACATCAGCTGATCCCCTCAGCCATCTCTCCCGGATCTACGATTCAAGGCTCCCGGCAAGCACTAAGTAATCTTTGGAACTTCACCATCTCTCTGTTGCACTCAGATCTTTCCTTCGCTTCCCGCCTGCTCCCTCAGCCCGTATCTGTGGCACCGCTTTGCACTGCAAACTGTGGCGTACTGGACATGAAAAGCACAGACGACAGATTCTGAATAGTATGTACAGTATATTTACAATAATAAATTACAAGATGTTACAAAATTGAAAACCTTAGGCAACCTTTCTATTCTCTAAGCCGCGAAAACCCGGCGACCGTCCCTAGGCTGAGCCCAGTGCCTCTGCTCGAGAGCATGAGAAGCTGCGCGAAGTGCGAGCTGTCGGACATTTAGTCCCCGTAACTAGATGTTACATGGCCGGATGCCAAAACGTGCAAGGTTGCACGGAGATACCTCACGTCTTTCGACTCACTAGCGTATCCCCCGAGCGCATGTCGGCGCCGCAATAAATACCCCACGGCTCGTCCCCCACTTTACCAGCGGCGGGCGTCATACGGCTCGCAAGCCAGCCCTCAGCAGAGAGCAGCCGTCATCAATGGACTCGCACTCAGGCACGCCCAGTTGTCCCGGTTATTTTGAGGCTGGGATTTCCTGCCCGGCGCGCGCCGGCGAGGCGCCGCCGCATTCCACCCCCATCCCCCATCCGGCTTAAGGCCGGGCTTTCCAGCGAAACGGCACGTGCGCCACCGCGCGACGCTACAAACACTCTTGCTCATCCCAACATAATCATCACCATCATCAACTTTAACATCATTCCCACCAATTCGTATTCATTCGCTACCACAACCTTCCGTACATCTAATACGTCAAGGAAAGTGGAGAGTTTCCATCTAGACAAAAGTACCGAAAGACTTCATCTGTACAAAACTCAACGCATTTCCTATTGCTAGAAAGGTTATTGTTGTCAGAAGGCACCAAACCGATTTAAGGCGAATGATGACATATTTTTTGGATGTTGCTACAATAAAATCTACAGACTCACATGCAACGTGTGACACTGGTGACGCTCTGTCATCGTAAATACCTGAAGCGTTGATAATGATAAAGGGCTAAGCGATTTTTTTAAAAGCAAATTATTGTTTTCGTAATTCTTTTAGAAATAGCATACATCGGCTTCTCTGTACCACAAATGGCACTGCGAATACTAACTTTAGAGACCCTAGCTTCAAACAGTAGCACATTCCATTCCGTCTCCGATTCAACCATTTATATCAGGTTGCAAGAGGAATGCGAACTATGCAGCATGTTGTGAATAACCAATCTACCCAAAGCGAATATTAACATATTGGAAAATCATAATGCGTTCAATTGTAATCATTTCTCCTTAACTACTGAACTGTTCCTAGTGGAGGACCTTAAATGGCGAAAAATGCGCTACTCTATTTATCGAAGGACTATATCGTATTCCGTAACGTCTTACGGAAACTTAATTTTCGGTCCCCTGCAAAATTTCCTAGTTGTGGCTTCTGTCCTTTCTATTCTCAACAATTCAGATCTGACACGATGCGTCGCGAGCTCATTAAACCCATTCTTCGAGGCTCGATTTATTTCTATGTCGTCATCGGCAAAATGAGACCTTTTTGGAAAGCTTCTGTGCTTTGGAGGGGGTAGTTCTTCTCGGAACCACTTCTCTGTACGGGTAGAATAAAACGTGCAGAATCCCGAAATGTATTTATAGTTAAGTTGGCTCTTTTAGATTCTGTGCAATTTAATTGCACGTATCTAAGCACTTTAAATCTGTCGTGTGTACTATCAATCAATTCTTATCATCACCACTTCTGATATACCAACTCCACCTCACGATAACCAACTCTCACGCAATCTTCGTTTCTATGCTAGTGCCACAACCCCTTAACCCCGCAAGCCCAACCATCGCCGTCGCTGCCTTCCCTCTCACCGTTTCCGCTGCACACCCCACCCACCTTTCCCAGGCTTTTTCTCACTCTCCCGACAGCCCGCCCTCTGCGGGGCCGCCGCCGCCCGCCGCCCGCCGCCCGCCGCCCGCCGCCCGCCGCCCGCCGCCCGCCGCCCGCCGCCCGCCGCCCGCCGCCCGCCGCCCGCCGCCCGCCGCCCGCCGCCCGCCGCCCGCCGCCCGCCGCCCGCCGCCCGCCGCCCGCCGCCCGCCGCCCGCCGCCCGCCGCCCGCCGCCCGCCGCCCGCCGCCCGCCGCCCGCCACACGCCACACGCCACCCGCCGCCGCCGCCGCCGCCGCCGCCGCCGCCGCCACCCGCCACACCTGCCCGCCACCCGCCTCCAACGCCGACTCCGACGCCCACGCCAACGCCAACACAATCACCGTCCCCGCTGCCACCACTGCCACCGCTACCCGTACCGTCCATGACGCTGCTATCGCCACCGCCGCTAGTTGATTTACCGAGAGCGGCGGGATCAGCGCCCCTCTCCCTGACCGCAAGAGGCGCTACCCGCATCCGCCCCTCCCGCCCCCCCCCGCCGGCCTTCGTGACGCACCCTCCCCCCTCCCCAGGGGAGAGCGCGATCTGAATTTCATGAAAAAGAAATAATAAATTATGCCGTTTCCGCTACTCTCTTTAACGAAAAGAATCTCTCGCCTGATGGGACATTCTGTAAGCGATTTTTTTCGATCGCGGCTCCGCAGATGATCGATGAGTAGGGTCGATAATGAGCCTCGATATAGGGTAGGGGCGGTGCGTCCCAGCAAGAAAAATGAAACTAAGGGGAAGGAGGAGAAATTGGAGATGGCTGCTCTTTTATATCGAAAATGCACGCGGAGAGGTTTGGAAAATGCCAGTGCTTTAAAGCTAGTGCAAGAGGCGATTATTTATTATTTCTGGCATTTGAAAACTGACTCTTGTTGATTTTTCATTTATTTTGTTTCTTCCTCTCTCTGATGTCAGCCAATATCGCTCCTGAACGTTATCCGAGCAGCCAGGCTCGGGTATTATCGTCTAAAACACTGTTGGCCGGAAATGTTCATAGAGAATGGCGCGTCTGCTCGCATCTGCTCATCATAGAAACGTTTATTCCGCATGGAAACAGTTGCGCGCATTCACAGTTAAAGATAGACACAACGAGTCGCTTCTGGCGCTTTTCTCTGTTGCAAAACGTTTATACGTCCTCCTGTTGTAACTAGTCGCCTGCCGCTGATTAAACGGCAGTTGCTCGTACAAAAGGTTTTATGCGGGATTTAGCGTAATGGTCGGACTTAGTCTTGAAAACAATAGCGGCGAACGCCGGCGCTGAAAATGCTCATTATCGTCGGAAGGTAAACGGGCATCACAACGGGCTTTACAGGCCATGCAACATTATCACTCAAACTCAAATGACTGTTTGTCTGTTGCGTTTATGATCCTGAAATAGCACCCGGTGCGCCCGGTGTGCAGGAGATGTGCCGAAAGCCTAACTAAATGCGAATATTTCTGAAAAGGCAAAAAAAAAGTGCACGATAGCTACTGATGTAACACAACTTGATATTTCTGCGTCTTGTTATTACAACTCGTACCCACATATTGGCGATTTTTATGATGATGGTTAACGCTTTTTAAGGCCAGAATAACTATTGGGTATATCAATATTTTGTAGTTCATATTAAATGTTTGAAAGATTTTGTAGTGTTTAGAAGAGTGCAGTGGTTGTTAGAGGTGAAGAAAAACCATTGTTTTGTGTGTTGAAGGGTCCCGCTTCATTTTGGTGTATTGAATGACGGCCAAGGTTTTATGAAAGGTATTGTAATATTGTGTTTATTACTTTTGTAAAGTTCTGAGAACTTTTTAATTCAATTATTGTCACGAATGATCATCGGTAAGTTAAGCTCATGTTGTTGAGAAAAGATAAAAAGTTAATAAGTTCGATACTGGAACTTCAGTTGTAAGTATTCGAGATTCACCTCTACGGAACCGCCTTTTTCGTTTACGGGAACGGAATACATTGTGTCATTTATTGTAATTTCATAAAACATTCTCTTCACGTTGAGAAAACGTCAACGGATAAAATAATGGTTCAAACCTCGGAGAAAAAAATTATTTTTGGCTTTTAAGAATAGTTCCGTAAATCCTCATTTTGGATGGCACAGTTCCTTTGAATCACTGATTCAGTTCCTCAATTCCCTCGGCTTGTATTGCCACCCAAGTTTAAAATTTCTCATTGAGTAAAATGCATTTCTATTTTCATCCTTTACCCTCTGCTGTACCACCAATGTGAACAAAATTGATAACATTTTTATTTGAGATGTAGGTCTTATTGTTACTGTACCATACTCAAAGAAGAAAGAAAATAAGTTGTTAAATAATTAGTTGATAGTGTTAAAATTCTAGGTCACGTGAATATTGATTATACATGTCAACATGGATTTTTTTTATTTTGATGCTTGTTTTATAAATTAATCCAAATGTGCTCTTATTTTTGTCCTATAAAACAACATGTTTTATTCCCTAATTATATTTTCAAAATAAATATTTTGCTGTATTAATTGACATTTTATGGTTTGAAAACAGAGCCAGAACAAAACCTCCTTTGTTAAAAGTGTTTATAATGATATGTTATAATAAAACTGGGGAATCACGATCAACCCAGGGCCCCTCATAAAGTGTACTGTATTTGTGTCGCAGAGTTAAACTGATGAAAAGGAGAAACAAAGGATTGTGTTTAGTATTTCTTTTCGTTTTTTGCCTCGAGCGGATTCCCTTCTAGACAATTGTAATTTCTGTATTAGCAAAGTGAAAAGATCATTAAGAAGAACAATCAATTACTGATTTATCTTGAATTTGGAGTCTGCTAGAAGAGTTAAACCACATGGCATTGACGTTCCTCTACCACAAATTCCTTGAACTTCGAGGTACTGCATTTTGATTTAAGTTCAACGCTGGTGGTCACAGCTGAATTATCTGGTTGAATAAGCACCGAAGACAACCTATAACATTGACACAAAATTAACTGAGTTATTTGTTCTGATATTTTAATCTTCCTAGGAAGATTCTAAAGTTCTAGCTTCACAGCTGAAAAAAAGAAACTCTGCCAGCTCCAGGAACGTATGTGATTCTTTATACTCATCGCGAATAAGACCTAAAGAAGTCTATTTGATCAGGAAGACTCCTAATAAATTGTACTCACCTTCCAAACCTCACAAAAAAAGGATCAGAATATAAAACAAATGAATGAAGAATTTTCATTGATGTAAGCCAGAGAAGTTTATGTTCCTGCATAACTGTAACATTCTAGCATCAGACCCAGGCGCATATACCATTATTTTTAAAAAGATACATGAAAATCTTGAACTGCTACCCGAGAAAGTAAATTATAAATGACATAAATGGCTCATCTACAGTGATTTAAGGGTTTTGGGCATGTAGATACGTCACCAACACTGTAATACCTAGTTCAGTTATTCAAATGCGAAAGTGTAATCATTTCGTATACGTTGTACCCTCTACCTGCCTGCCAACAATGATCGCAATCCGCCTTGTCCTTCTTGGTGCAGCTTTTTGAGTGTATGTCAAAATAGCTATTGTATATGAAAAAGGTGACAGGAAATGTGGTGGATCAATGTTATTTATTCAACGCCATTTTTCTGTTGATTTCGATTACTTGCAAAGAATTCGAACTACAAATAATAATGCTTACAAGAAAAATTCACATTCGACAGACACCCATTGTGGCAAATAATAACATTGGCCATGTATTTTTATTGGTGTCTATTTGCACTCATACATTTACGTCTCATTGTCAAATAAATTACAATATGTACTTCAGACGAATTATGAAATACAAAACCTCATCCTCACGGAGATACGTAGGGTGACCCAGGTGTGGAACAGGTTGTAATGTCTTCTGAAGAGGAGTAGGTTGTTGAGTTATATCTTTAAAAGCATATTTTACATAATACTCTGAAGGGAAATGCGTTTTTGGAATAAATGAAATTAATGTAAAACCTCATGCTAATAATAATTATGTATTGTATTTCGAGCACGTTCTTCATGGGTTTCTTCTTTAACTTCCCAGAGGCTCCATCGTGAGCGAAGGAGTGTTTCTGAGTTCAAAGGTTTTACAAGTTTAATTTCACAGTTTTCGTGCTGCTATTTCAGAGCTCGTCGTGAGCGCAGGCCGGAATTTTTAGCAGCCTTAGCCGGAGCAGGATTTTGTGTGCGTTTCGCAGATTCCCCTTCGCAATTCTCTCCACTCTGCACCGTAGGAAGCGGCGTTGCGGCGGCGTGCTGTGGTCCGGTTTGAAAAAAAACGGACAAAAAATTTTTCCTTCAATAATAGTAGTTTATGCAATTAGTTTATAATGTTAGGCTTTATTACATGAATGCAATAAAGCAACATTATAAACGTGTTGCATACCCCATTTTTTATAACAGAATTATAAATATTTAATGGAATCAAACAGTTGTGTAAAAAAAACTTTCTTGAGACGACTCTGATATTTGACATCTATGCGAGAAAACGGTGGTCGGCTGTTCCGTTTGCCTTTACTCGCTGCGATTGGCTGAACGTGTGATGACGCGACCTTTCCTGCCGTAAAATCTAATACGTCATCATTTGTGCCGTAATATGCCCTTTTCAGAACGATTTCTTGCGACACAAAAGGTGGTTTATCATTCTGGTATACAAAAAAACTGTTTAGTATGTAACAAGCTCAATTGTAGCCACCTTTTCACGTCAAACGTGCAGTGGAGTAATTCTCCTTTAATCTAATGAGTTATCGTCAGTCGCAATCAGTCATTGCCTTTTTTATCCCTTCGGCTAAGGGCTCAACCCTTTAGATCCCGGACTTTTCAGTCAGTCGCTCATCCAGGAATCCGCGATATCTCTAATTGCTTAACCTCCGTGACTTCATGGACGTGCACTGAATATGAGCATTGCCGCAGTGAACATATTCAGTTCACAGAAATGACCAAAAACGTTTGAAAAGATAGTACAGAAAAGGAAACATTGGAAATTTTTTTATTATGTGCGACTGATTCATGAAAAACGGATTCTTTTGGAAGAAATGATAATTTTGCCCGCATTTTGAGTTTCTCGAACCATCGTCCGGCGAGGGCGACTAGCAGCGAGCCTTAAGGAGCGCAGCAAGCGTCGAGGAAAGAGTGATATGTAAACGCAATGGCGGTAAGCGCAGTGCTGCCACCTGGCGGCCTTTGCCCTCAAAGGCAGCGGGCTTCGCGCCTACCCGGATCCGCGCTGCTCCCCGTTCTACCGTCGCCGCTGCCTCGTTTCTGAACGCGCCTTCTATGCCGTGTCCTCGCCCAGCAGAGCAGAGCGGGGTTTAGGCACCTTCTCTAGGGCGGAATCTCGATGAGTATGAGGGAAGTCCAGGAACAGGTGTA
Organism: Acheta domesticus; assembly: GCA_031308135.1. NCBI lineage: Eukaryota > Metazoa > Arthropoda > Insecta > Orthoptera > Gryllidae > Acheta > Acheta domesticus. Next base: position 201,179,802 of record JAHLJT010004567.1, on the reverse strand, counting down.
TTAAACATGTGAAACTCCTTTTGTGGTTTATTTTCCCAGCTCTCTCCTTTCTGCTGTCTTTCTCTTGTGATCTTAATTATTATTCCTCTTTGTTTTTCTACCTTAAATTTTCTTTTCTCTCTTAGTTTAATTGTTTATTTTTTACACTTATATTTTTGTAATCGTATAGTGTTTATCTACTTCAGTAATTTCTTATCTTAGGAGAAAATTTCTACTTTTATTCCTTCACATTTTCTTTAATTATTTTCTGATATTAATTTTTTCAACATCTATTACTCTGTATACTATGAAGGAATTAAGGTCAATAGATACGTAGACATACATACATAAATCTTGGAATCATAATTTATTTCATGAGACTTATATCGCAACAGTTGCAGGAATTGTTGTCCCATGATCAGGCTTTGCATTCATTTTCATTTAGTTCACATATGCTTTATTACTATTATTATTATTATTATTATTATTATTATTATTATTATTATTATTAATACATAAGTGCAATCTAGAAGTCTTGCCAAAAAAAGAAAACCACAGTGTAACTCGTTTTTACTGCCTGAAATCACACTGGAGGAAACAAAATTATTAATAAAAGGGATGGACAGCAATAAAGCTCCAGGAATTGACAAACATAACCATAAAAGATATAAAACTTAGTATTAATGCATTAGCACCAATTATCATGAAAATTATAAATTTGAGCATTAATAAGGGAACTTTTCCAGACAAATTAAAAGAATCCATAATCAGACCAATTCATAAAGGAGATAATCTCTTTGTCTACGAAAATTACCGGCCAATTTCTATTCTAAATACAATCAGTAAAATATTCGAAAAATATATATCACAAAAATTGACAAACTTCTTGGAAAAATTTCAAATAATAGATAATAATCAATTTGCATACCAGACACACAAAAGCACTACGGATCTATTGGAGAATTTAGTAGAAGAATTAAATGAAAAATTACACAAGGGATTTCATGTCATGGCATTAAGTATAGACTTATCTAAAGCATACGATGTGATTAACCATGAAAAAATGCTAGAAGCACTAGAAAGTATAGGAGTAAGAGGTAACGTGTTACAGCTATTTAGAAATTACCTTGAAGGGAGATCCTTTAAAGTAAAAATAGACAGCACTTACAGTGATACAAAATCTGTAAAAATGGGAATACCACAAGGAAGTTTCCTTGGACCGATACTTTACTTAATATTTGTTAATGATTTAAATAATTATTTAGAAGATGGATCTTATTACGTATATGCCGATGACAAGATGCTTATAGCTACAAACAAAGATCAAAAGAGAGCGGAAAATGAGTTGCAAGAAAAATTTGGAATATTCCAAAAATGGTGTCATGACAAAGGTCTTATAATTAA